>JAOPUL010003242.1:11377938-11389736 GCA_027564515.1 Octopus rubescens | reverse complement strand
ACCTCCTTTGAGGCAAACGGACGTCTGTATCAGTTCACACGACTTCCTTATGGGTTGACGAATGGTGTCGCTTGTTTTCAGCGAATTATTGACAATTTCATAAATCGAAATAAATTGGAAAAAACGCATGCATATTTAGACGATATTGCAATTGGTGGAAACGCTAAGGAAGAACACGATATTAACCTTTCTAAATGTTTGGATTGTGCAAAAATGTACAATATTACGTTGAATAAGGCTAAGTGTGTGTTTAATACTACTTCCATTAATGTTTCGGGATATCAAATAAGCCATAATGAACTTCAACCCGACCCATCGCGCCTTTCCACTCTGAAAGATATGCCTTTACCACAATATAAAAGGTCTCTCTCACGTATTTTGGGATTATGTGCGTACTATTCGAAATGGGTTCTGCACTTTTCACACCGAATACGACTACTAAGTAGCAATTCTAGTTTCCCCACTCTCTAAAGAAGCTGTCGACGCCTTAAAAGACCTGAAATCCGTGATTTAAAATTCTGTAAAGGTGCGAATCGATGATGACTTGCCTTGTTGTGTCGAAACGGATGCGTTAAATCAGGATGACCGACCGGTCACATTTTTCTCGCGTACGCTTAACTCTTCCGAAAAACACCACTCGGCCATCGAAAAAGAAGCTTATGCTATTGTTGAAGCGATAAAGAAATGGCACCACTTCCTCGTGGGTCGCCGCCTTACCTTGATAACTGACCAAAAATTTGTGTCGTACATTTTCAACACCCGTCATCAAAGTAAGATAAAAAACGAGAAGATTGAAAGGTGGAAGTTAGAGCTTATGCCTTACAAGTACGTTTACAATATCGAGCAGGTTCGTTAAATACCGTTGCTGATACTCTTTCAAGAGAATTTTGCGCTGTTACTTCTCGCACGGACCTTTTTGAATTACATAAACATTTGCGTCACCCTGGAATTACACGTATGGTGCATTTTATCCGCGTTCGAAACCTACCGTTTTCTGTAGACGATGTAAGAAATGTCATTTCCCGGTGTCCTACTTGTCAAAAATGTAAACCGCAATTCTATAGGCCTGCAAAACAGGAGCTGATTCGAGTTATGCGTCCATTTGACAGACTTAGCATAGCTTTTAAAGGTCCTCTGCTCTCTTCTTCCTTAAATAAATACTTATTAATAGTTGTGGATGAATATTCGAGATTTCCTTTCGGTTTTGCCTGTAAGGATACTTCTTCCTCAACAGTTATTTCCTGTCTTACATTGCTGTTCTCAATTTTTGGCCTTCCTGGATATATACACTCAGATAGAGGTTCATCGTTTATGTCATCAGAACTAAAAGCGTTTTGACGCTCGAGGTGTCCCTACGAGTAGATCTACCCCATATCACCCAACAGGAAATGGTCAATGCGAGCGATTTGTTGGTTCTGTGTGGCTAGAATCCAGACGCCTACCTATTCAGGCGTTGGAAGCTGTACTACCTGACGTGTTACATTCAACTAGATCGTTGTTATGTACTGCTACAAATTGTATTCCGCACGAGCGACTATTCTTGTATCCGCAAAAATCTGTTAGTGGTACAAGCACGCCTATGTGGCTAACTACGCCTGGTAAAATACTACTCAGAAAGTTTATTCGCAACAATGATGAACCTCTGGTTCAGGAAGTAGAACTAATGGAATCCAACCCATATAATGCTCATATCAAGTATCCTAGCGGCAAAGAAGATACAGTATCCATTAAAGATCTGGCAACCTCAGTTCTGTGCTTCATGGTTTGAACTGCCGGTATACTACACATACATCTTGACTGACTTCTCTGGGTCATTTTCCATCAGTTAATCAGTGAAAGAGGGACAGTGTTCAAGACCTTTGTAGGCTCTCCCAGATTGGTAAGATCAATACAGCCGAACAGTTACAGAAAAAAGTAGGTGAATAGGGAACTGATGTCTGGTCCAAATGCTTCAGAGAGTAAACCTCAACAAAAGTACTCATGGACCAAGCAGTGATGTTAAATCAGGCAACATGTTTGACGTATCACTCAATATATAAGTTTCCATGCCCATTCACACCTCTGCTTTACATTCACTGAGAGTGACTAGTATCCATTTGGATACTTAAATGAAAATCAGATTATAGATTTAATTATATAGCTAACCACACACACACACACACGTACACACACACACACACAATGGTATGGATTTAATTATGCAGTTAATACACACTGCTACACATTTTCCATACCATTTTACATCCATGCTTCCCCTAAATATGCATAAGTGGAATGAGTTATCAACTCTAATATAACTCTAAATGCACCAGTTAGACTAGCTGACAAGAGGTTTCTATATTATGATTGATTAGGGGGTAGAAAGAACACCCAACAATTAAAAGCATTTGTTCCAGCAATATGTCAATATCAAAATGATCAAAAGTAACCCAATATAAACATGGCACAAGAAATGTAAAACATGTTAGTTATCTTTAACAAAGAAGACAGACATCTTGAACAGAGGTGATTCAGTAAACTGCTGATTGTAATCATCTTTCCAGCAAAGGAAAGCACAAAATGTGAAAAAAATTGATGACAATAATAATGTCGTTTCACATCTTTTATCATACTGAGATGAGTTTGGTGGTTTTGTAAATAATCCTTGATTGTGGTGGTGATGATGATGATAACAATGATAGAAACATTAATAGCTATTATGATACTGCTGCCGGTGAACAATAATACAGGAACCATGATGATGGTGATAATAGTTGTGTAGGTGCAAAGATGACAGTGGCAATGTAATGATTGTAGTAGTAATAAAAGGAATAGTGGTGGTGGTGTTGTAGTTGAAGAAATGATGGTGGTAGTATTAGTAGAAGTAATGGTGATGGTGGTGTTAGTAGTGGTAGTGGTTTAAAGAATAATATGATGATCATAGTACTAATGGAAGGGAAATCAGTGATGGTGGTAAAGAAGGTGGTGTTAGTTGTAGTAGAAATTACGAAGATGATGATGATAGTAGTGATGACAACATTAGCAAACAAGGAATAAGTCAGCATCTTTACCTGGATTTGGTTACAACTAATTCTTTGACAGTCACAGAAAGACTTAATCAGACCAGACAACATATCGTCAATATGTTGCTCCATGCAACCAGTTGTGGCAAGTTGTTGCAGACTTATGCTGCTCATAGCAGACAGAAGGTTAGCCTGAAGTAAAAGAAATAAAAAGATTTAAGTTACTTTGAACCATATCTGATTCACTAACATACAAGTACTTTTGTATTTGCCATTTTTCACACACATACACACATGTAACTTCCTGCATATAAACACATGAATTCACATATACACTTGTTTATACAATAAAACAGTGTTCCTTAACCATTTTTACTTATGGAACTCTTTGATTCCTATTTTACTAGGATGGACCCTCCTAGCCATTCAATGTTTAAAAAAATCATATTATCCTTTCTATACTGGGCACAAGGCCTGAAATTTTCGGGGATTGGGGATAGTCAATTCAATTGGCCCCAGTACTCAACTGGTACTTATTTTATCGACCCCGAAAGGATGAAAGGAAAAGTCGGAAGAATTGCCGCTAAGCATTTCTCCTGGCACGGTAACGACTCTGCCAGCTCGCCGCCTATATTATCATCATCATCTTCCTTTAACGTCCGTTTTCCATGCTGGCGAGCAGGGAGGGGGCTACACCATGTTCCAGTCTGATTTGGCCTGGTTTCTACGGCCGGATGCTCTTCCTAATGCCAACCACAATGTGTGCTTGGTGCTTTTAACGTGCCACCGGCACCAGACACTCGACGGTAGGGCTTTTACATGACACTGTCATGAGTGCTTTTTATGTGGCACCACACAGGTAGTCAGACGGACATATAGAGCAGGGACGGGCGAGACCGACCTATAGATCAGATAGACATAAGGACCGGGAACATATAGACGGGGGGGGGGTACAGGCAGACATAAGGACTGGGAACAGACAGACAGACGATAAATATAGACCAGGGACAAGTGGACATAAGGACCAGGAACTGTTAGTCAGACAGACATGTAGGCCTAACAGTTCTTATATTTTTATAATTAAATATTATTAGAAATTGTATAAAATGTAGGACTGAGTAATGTTTGTGTAAAAGAATATTGATGATACCTACCAAGTTTTCAATGTTTGAGGTGAAAAGGTAGGATAAGGCTGGAGATGACAACAACAGCTTACAGCAAATCACCACACTGTCAGAGTATTTCAATTCGTTTTGGGACACATTAATCAAGCTGGTAATTAACATCTGCAAAAGAACGTAAGAAATGTTTATATATTTTGTTTCGTGTGAAGAAGAGTGGCATGAAATATGGAGGTGGAGAGAGAGCTAGTGGGGGAATGGAAACAGATTCCAAGAAGGATACAGATGAGTGGCATTATCCACCACTTTAGATAATGGCACCAGTCAGACTATTTTATGCCTAAGAACAAATTACTTTAAAATATTACCTAAGCCCATAGTTTACTAGTTTCATATATATATATATATATATCAGCAGCAGTGTTTTAATGTCCACTTTCCCAAGCTTATATGGATCAGACAAAATTCATTGTGGCACATTTTCTAGGGCTGGATATCCGTCTTGTCATCAACCCTCACCTGTTTCCAAACAAGGTAATTTCCCATGGCCAGACATGTTTTTCATAAAAAACTTAAGAAATGACATCATCTGTATGATGCAATGCTCATTTATAACTATCGCATGATGTCCAGACAAGAACACACATATATATGTATATATGTATATATACACACACACATACAACAGGCTTCTTTGAGTTCCCATCAACCAAATCCACTCACAACCCTCTGGCCAGCCCAGGGCTATAATAGAAGACACTTGCCTACAGTGCATGAAGTGAGACTGAACCCAAAACCACTGCTTTTCCATGCTGGCATGGGTTGAATGGATCATCATGAACTGAATCAGTTCTTCGGAGTTTCTACCCTCTCAGACGGGTGGGGAACAATGTCTTACTTCTACATCCAATTCTATTTGGCACGTTTCAATGGTTAGATGTTATTCCTATTGTCCATCATTTTACAGAACATACTGAGTGCATTTAGCGAAGCACCAGAACAAGAGAGGTTGTCCTTCCCCCAGCAAGTTTAAAGACTTTTCTCTGCCCTACATTGTTTCTATTTGTTAGCCAAAACTAGATGTTTACAGTACCCCGATTCCCAGAACAATCACCAATGTAAGAACTAGGTTTGATGACGATTAACTTTAGTGATTGGATGACAAAAAGTGTTGTGATATACAGTGCACACACAGTTTGTAGTGGGAAATAGAGATATTTCAACTGGGTGAAACATCCATGTATACTTCAACAACTGTAAAAATTGTAGTCTTTTGTTAGTTGGCAGTGTTGAATTAAATTTGTTTCAAAGTGAAAGTTACTTGCAAGAGAACACCAATCTATACAGAGAAGACATTTTTCATCTGCTTTAAAGCTGAATGACAGTTCAGCACTGGCCCTGTAAATCATTATGGCTTGGTAAGAATTAGCTTATATTGTTATATGTGTTTGTAAAAAGAGAAGAACAAAGTCAATAAACAAAAAGAATATGAAACTTTTACAATAAAAATTAATAGGAAAATAAAAATACTCACAGTACTGAAAGAAGGTTTCAGAACTACAATCTGCTTCTTGGATAACCGTTGCTGCATTTTCTTTGTAAGTAAAAGCCATTCCAGGCAGTGCCATATGGCTTCAAAATCTTCATCAGTCAAACATTTCCTATAAGAAGAAATTAAAATATTTCCAGAAACTACCAATGGTTGGTGATGGTAAAGATTAACTTTGCATTGTAGTTGCCCACCTGAGTCAAGACCATGAATATTTTTGAGTCACCAAGGAGCCTCTATATTATTGCTAAGCCAACTAGAAATAGCAGCAAAATTTCTTCAAACCACACCCTACCATAGTAAAAAAAAAATGAACATTTTGGGCAATATAATTTTGGATAATCAAAAAGACAGTTGGACATGGTTGGGATACTTTGATCATAGGTCTGTTCAGTCAGAGCTGAACAGGAGCTTATAACCAACAATACTTTACTGGTAGGTCAGAGACTAACAACAAAATTACAAAAGCTGAAGTCACAGATGATACTGCACAGCATTATATGACATAACCAAATAAGAATAACATTATTATTATAACAAACAATGTTGTAAGACTATTATAAAGAAATTGAACACACTGCTACAAAGAAAGTAATTACTATAAACAAATTAACTATCCCAACAATTAACTACAGACTGAAAAGTAAGATAACTGAAATCGGACATTGCATTCAAAATAAATACAGAATAACTAGCTAAAAAGAGTACTTCATAGCAAATACAGAAATACAAATTGGTATTTATGGCAAGAATATTTATTTTAATTCTTTTATACCTTAAAAATGTGATCGTATTGCAGCTGCATCAACCAATCAGAGCCGGGTGCACGTTAACATGAAAAGGCAGTTCTGGTCTTCAGTTAGCTTGGGACCACGGCACTGTTAACATCACTTCCAACTAACTCACCATCAGTCTGGATCCGAAGATATTAACCAATGACAATGATATCTGCCAAGTCCTCTATACCAACTCAATCACTCGACTCGCTATACTTAATATCCTCTAACTCAGAATAACAGGTCAGCTCTCGTTACCACCGAAATAAATATTATCAATATTATATACAAAAGCCTTCTGTTATCTCTATACACACTCACATCTCATCTACAATAATGACACATTAAATATATTTCTATCCTTCCAACCCATGCCAGCATGGAAAACGGACGTTAAAGGAAGATGATGATGATCCTGGTGACATAACAACTTCTCTCGCTAAAGTAGTAACATCAAGTTAGGATTTAAGAGGATTTGATTCTAAAAGAACACACCAACAAAAAATAGTATCATCATCATGATCGTTTTAAGATCTACTTTTCAATGCCCGCATGGGTCAAATGGAATTTTGTTGAGATGGATTTTTCTACTGATGGATTTTTCTATTGTTGCCAATCCTTATCTGTTTAGAAGTAAGGTAATATTTCCCTGTGACAGACAGGTTTTTGTGGAGGATTGGAAATAGACAACACTGCTTGCATGGCAGAGATATTTGTTTACAGTTATCATGCAATGTCAAGGCAAGGAGACAGTAAAACACACACACATATATGTACTTATATATACACAATCTGTTTCTGTCTACCAGATTCACTCACATGGCTTTGGTCGGCTCAGGGCAATAGCAGAAGATATCTGTCCAGAGATGGACCAAGTGAACTCAGATCTTAACAGTTGTCATCCTCTGTACATCATTTTTTATTGGTTTAGTCTTGAGGCAAGGACTGTACTATGGCCTTCACAGGCCCTCCAAAATCAGTAAGATCAACATGGTTAATACTTCTCTTGCAAACTGATGGTTGCAGAAAAAAAATGGCTAATGATGGATTTCCAGAAGGCTGGTATTTTGGGAAGAAAAGATTGGAAAGATGGAGAATAGGTGGCCACAATGTAAATGATGAGAAGAGACAAATGAATCAGGAGTGTTTGAGTGGAGACGGCACAAGACTAACCAGTAATAAGGAACACAGTAGTGGTAGAAAAAGTAGAGTGAGGAGACAGCATGTTGACGAGTGACTTCAAGCCAGTTAGTTGGGTGGTCTCTTTTTTGGACATTACCTTGCATATTTGTATGGCAGTAGCATTGTCCCAGAGGTGAGAATAATACTCTTTGTGGTTCTCATCTGAGCTTTGTAAAGATTTAGCTGTTATTGGAACTAAAGTATTTTCTAGAGCTGAAGAGGAAGAACAGTCTTTGTGATTCAGTCTTTGCTCTGTTGAGGATGTATGTTTGCCAGGAAAAATCACCAGATGGCAAGACCTAGTATTTGTAATGACCTTGAAGGTTCTAACAGGGTAATATGTGGTGTGATATGAACAAAGTATAACACAATGATAAAACATCCCAACAGATGTAGAGGCAGCTATGGATCAGCAAAAGTTGGTTAGGACATGAGATAGAGATGAAGAGTGTTCAGTGTTTATGTATGTATCAGTCAAGGAGGGATGTAGCGAAAAATAAACTAAATGTAGAGTTGAGGACTGCAAACAATTTGGTTTCTTCATTGGCAGCATCAGTATGGGATGAGTGTGGCACAAAGAAGATCTTCAAGCGTTGAAGTCACAGAGGGTAGTCACTTCCAATAGGGTTGAGAAGGGAGATGTGTTAGAGTAACTAGAAGTCCTTATTGCTGATATACAAATGAGGAGTAGTAGGGACAGTGGAATCTATATATGCATATGTACCATCTTTTGCTTTTTTTTTTTGTTTGTTTGTATAATTCTGAGTAGAAATTAAATATAGGTAAGTAAATTGCCTGGTTTGTAGCAATTCTGTTGTGGTGAATCTTCATCATGTAACTATTACACAAAATTGCATAAGACATGTAAATTAAAAATAGATATTAAAGAAATGCCTTTAAAACTTAATACAACATAGATTAAACAAATCATTTTGAAGTTATGAAACATTAAAGGAGACTGAGTAGTCAAGAAATAATACACACAAAATTAATAATGAAACTTTTTTTTACTTTTTCTTGTTCAGCAGCAATCCAACAAGAAAATCCAGCAGGACTTCCGTCTTATTAGGTATGATGACTGAGTCAGAGGTCCATGAATATTTCACCAATTTTAATTTTACTTTCAATGGTGTTGTCATGGACTTTAAACGTACAAACACACCTGAAATAAATAAGTTTATTATATTGTAAAAGCAATCATTTACCATAACATGCCATTTTGTTACCTCATAACTTCCTACAAAATGTATATATTTGATGATAAAATTTTGCCTGAAATATGTTTTCGAGGGCATAGATTACAATTTTGTTGATAACATTTGGGGGGAAAAAATTAGAGGGAAGGGATCAGATCATCTTCCTCCCCACTCTGCCATGACTTTTTAAAACACCATTTTCCATAACTTCAGCATTTTTCACTTTTTTCATATTTATATGTTTGAAATATCAACATTACATAATCTACACTCTCGAAAACATATTTCTGCAAAATGTCATTTTAAAGATGAGGAAACAAAAATTGGGACGAGAGAGAATGATCCGAAACTCCTTGAGGTCTGCACCACTGAAAACAAATCTGCAATATTTCATTTAAAGTAAGGCAGCGAGCTGGCAGAATCATTAGCAGGCCAGGCAAAATGCTTAGCAGCATTTTGTCCATCTTCACATTCTGAGTTCAAATTCCATTTCATCCCTTCGGGGTCGATGAAACCGACTAACCCCTCCCCTAAAATTGCTGGTCTTGTGCCAAAATTTGAAACCAATATTTCCTTTAAAGATGTGCATTTTTCATCGAGTTATGGAGAAACCAAGTTGAAGGTGGGGACAATGTGTAGTTTTGCCCATATTACAACACTTTCAGAATGGGTGTCTCTATATTTTCTGGATCAACACAGTACATTCATTTAGTCATTTTTCATTACTCAGCAAAGAAATAGCTAGGGTAGAAGTTAGCTGAGATATGAATGAAATAGTGGGTATGTGAGGTGCGGTGGAGGTGGAGATACTGCAGGTATTGATATATAGTGTGGACCTTTATCTTTTATTTGTTTCAGTCATTAGACTACGGAAAGTATTGATGCACGGGGTTGGGATACCCGAACCAATTTGATAGTATGGAGTGGAGGATATCGAAAGTAATGATGGTGGGTATGTGTTAGAATGGAGATAACTTATGTAATAATAAAGTGAAGATGGGGATGCCAGAAGTACTGATTTACTGAGGTGGAATATCTGAGATACTGACGCATGGAGACGGAGATATCTGATGCATATCTAAGGAACCAACGGAGTTGGGATGAGGATATCTGAAAACAATTTGGTTTCTCAGGCATAACAGACAAAAGACAAACTGAATTATCTTTAATTAACACGGCCAAATCACATTAAGTTATCATTCATTACAAAGAAAATTAATATCAATTTGTTGAGGGGTACTTTTTTACGAATTACAAGATCAGGTGAATGCTAAATAAATGTCTCCCTGGATACAAAGTTAGTGAATTACCAATAAATTTCGTTGAAGGTTTATTAACTAATCTCCAGTTAAATAGTTGTCTATTTAACTGGAGACTAGTTATGGTGTGTAGATTGCACTATTTTGACCCGAGATACAACAAAAACGATAGACAAATACTATTACGGTATTAGGACATTAATGTTTTGTTTAATGATTGTTCTTATCTTCTGGTGGGAGAAGGGGTATGAAAGACCTACAATATATTGTATTTGTAGACAATTTATGTTTTCAGTAACTTTATTTCCAAATTCATGTAAAAATATTTAGAGAGCCATAACACAAAATATAAAAAAAGTAGACGTATAAACTAAATAACGACTAGATGTAGGCAAAGCAACTATGGCAATACTAAATATATATGTAAATTCTACAATATTAAAAGTACTTGAAGGTAGGAAATAACAAAAACATTAGCAAATTCTTACCTGGGACAAATTGGCGAACAGACATATTTAAAGAACATGTGGTGTTCTTACCGGAAGTAGGTGAAATAAGTGTGCATGGGAGATAACTACAGATTACTACCATTTCAGAAGATTTTGTGTTGATCATACAGAAACAATTACATTAAATAAAAGATATATATCTAATGTTTCTTGCATGAATTTCTATTCCTCCAAGACATTAAATATATCTACTCGTGGCACACCAATGAACCGCACCTATTTTTTCATATTGCTATTATATCCACTCTGTGTTCATTTATCCTTCTGTAAACTGGATGAATGATTGAACTAATAAGACTAGATAAACATGTTTACACCAAATAACTTATCGATACCAATGGGAAATCAAGTATTTTTAACCTTGTTCTTGCTAGCTTCACTGTAAAGTTACTGAAGCGAGAGATTCTTGATATTGTAGAAAGTGCCGCAACTGTAACAGAATATGAACTCATGATTCTTCAATTCACACTTTCTGCTCTGTGGTTTTTCTGGTCTTTTCCACTAACACACTCTTGCAGAGATGTGACTTTGAGGGGATCAGTAAATTAAGGATGCTTAAACTATAATTGTCTTACATATCAAAAGTGTTGTTTTGTTTAATCCCCAAGTCAATGCTTTCTGATCAGACCTATGATCAAAGAAGTTTCTGCTATCATCATATTTATTTTACAGGTACTGGATGGTAGTTTGTGAGATATATAACAGGGATTATGTAGAGGCTCCCTTCATAGAGGTTTCCGCCGTTAGGGATAACACTCGTTTATTTTAGACTCACTTCCCAGTCCTGTCTCCGGAATCGGTCCTGGTGAAGGAGTGAGTTGGACAGAGTTACCCTTCTTTACGTTTCCTGTCAAGATGTGGGTTCATCTAGTATATCAGATAAATATTTGTCTAACTGTTCTTTGAACACATCCACATTCACACCTCGTAGATTTCTGAGGCCTTTTGGCAAGGTATTAAAAAGTTGGGGTCCTTTGAACCCTAAACTGTACAGTAATGGGTTTTTACTCTGGGCAGGATCTTTGGTACTATGCAGTGGCATCTCATTTGGTGACTGGTATAACTTTCCATCCCAAAGTTAGGTGCAAGACCTTCTAGGAATTTCCATATATATATATATATGGAAATTCCTATATATATATGTATGTATGTATGTATGTATGTATGTATGTATGTATGTATGTATGTATGTATGTATGTATGT
>JAOPUL010003242.1:11303381-11314818 GCA_027564515.1 Octopus rubescens | reverse complement strand
TGCCCAAGGTGCCATGCAGTGGGACTGAACCCGGAACCATGTGGTTGGGAAGCAAGCTTCTTACCACACAGCCACGTAGAATTGTTTTTAATTAATTTACATTGGCTTTTACAAATCAACTCAAAAGTTGTTTTACAACATATGATAGTCACTCTTTATATACTTTTCTTATATTCATCAACAATCACCTTGTTGATAGTAGAGTTCAAAATGTGGTTCACTGGGCCAATCAACGATTCATTATACTGTTGAAGGTGAGAGGATAGTATGTTTGAAAGCTTTTATGTTATATGCTGGGATAGTTCCATTTGTAGCTTTCAGCACATTTATGTTAATACTTGTCTGCATTCATCACCACTGCAGTGTTTGTTTTTATTCCATCTACAAATTCTATGTTTATATTAGTCCTACAATGAGTTTTACTATTACAACTGTTAAAATTCTATTTCCTCTCTTTCTACATACCCTCACATTATTTTGCTCCATAAGTTTCCAGTTTCACTTGTTAATAATATTCCATCATTTTCCATCTTCTTGCAAATATTTATTTTAGCCTTTTTCCATGTTTTGTTCCACTCTACTTTTATATTCATCTTTTAATCTCTTTGTTAAATCTTTTTTCTTTTTTTTTTTTCTCCATCTTCACTTTCCAGATATATTTTAAATTTTCTTCGCACAAGTAAAATTCACCTGCCTGATAGTCTGGTAGAATTACAGCAACTTAGTGATGAAGTAGACTTTTATCAAATTCCCAGTCTGAAGGAAGAAATAGGCCTTGAAATTACTCGACGCCATGAGGAGAATATGGTGAAACTGTTACCGACTTGCTGTGATTCTGATGGCTATTTCCTTGACGTTTTGGAGCACAATGGTGTGCAGGCAAACTTCAAGAACCTCCAGCTCATTGGACATATTGATATTATCAAGGTATTACCCTTAAGCCCAGATGATTATGGGGTGCTGCAGTGTTTAGTGGAGAAAGTCAAACAGACAGACTACCACCCACACAAGAGCACAACTGGTCATATCTGGTACCTAGGGAAAGGCTGCTTTGAACTGCAGGATATCTACTACTTGACACGGGTCGAGATTGGGGAGTTAGTGCGTGCACATGGGGCACGTCTTGCATCATCATCAGCATCATACACCAACAGCACGGAGACGAACAATATGCAGACCATATTGATAATGGACAAGTGGCATATACCTGGCTACTGTATCCAGAAGTTACGTGCAAACTGCATGACTTGTAAAGCTCTCCCTCCTGGTCGTACTGTAGGTTTCTTAGACTGGAACCAAGAACACCAACAATAACATTTTATTAGTTTTATTATTTACTTAAAATTTTTAATCTAATTAATGTTAAATTATTTATGTCTATAACTACAATGTGACCAATTTTTGTTTTCTGGTTGTTTTTTTTTAATTTTTTATGCAAAATTTCTAAGATACCAACATTGTTAGCAGATAAAAATCTAATTGTTGTTTACAATTTCATTTAGAGATTTACCTGTCTGCAAACATAAGAAATAATATTGGACTGTGGTTCCCATCCTCCCTCCTGCCATTCACACTTTTTAACTTTTTATTTTTAAAAAATTTCCCAAGAACAAGAAAACACACATGCATATATATATACATGTGTGTGTGCATGTATATATATATATATATATATATATATATACACACACACACACACACACACACATATATATATATATATTTCTTGAAACACTTTTAAGAATATCATCATCATCCACCTTTAATGTCCATTTTCCATGCTGGCATGGCTTGGACAATATATATATATATATTTTAATATTTCAGCTTGTGCATTTTATACCTGCCCTTCCTGCATCCCATATATATAGTCCAACCCATGCCAGCATAGAAAATGGACGTTAAAGGATGATGATGATGATGATGATATTCTTAAAAGTGTTTCAAGAAAGCCACTAGAATGCAAGCTGGAAATATTAGAAATAAAAACAAATGTAAAACAAAAGTAACAATTTACATTTTTTACCTAATATTTCGGATTTTAAAATCCTGTATCAGGAGGCGAATCTTAGGTTTGAACTGTACACATATATATATATGATGATGATGATATATATATATATATATGGGCATGCAGGAAGGGCAGGTGTAAAATGCACAACCTGAAATATTAAAATATAATGCAAAAATGTAAACCATTATTTTACTTTTGTTTTCTCTCCTATTTTTCCAACTTGCATTGGAAATAGCTTTCTAAAACAATTTTAACTCTCTTTTTGCAAATATTCTCTTCTATTTCTTTATTTTAAAAATTCAAGAGAAATTTCAGAAAGTTTTTATTTGTAGTTTGTATTGGCTATCACAGCTAAGACAATGTTGGAGCACTGCCTTCAAATATGAATTTTTTTTAATGTTTTAAAAATGTAATATTAATTTTAAACTATTTTTCTTCAAGTTTTCTTCTCTGAATTTTATTAATTTACATTTTAAAAAAGCAAACAAGCTATTACATTTTATCTTTTTAATTGGACTTTATAGAATTTTCTTTATTACAAGTTTCTAGGGCAGTGGGCTGGCAGAATCATTAGAGTGTTGAACACAATACTTTGTAGGGTTTAGTTATGGTTCTTTAGATTCTGAGTTCAAATCCCACTAAGGTTGACTTCATCCTTTCTGGATTGGTAATTCAAAGTACCAGTCAAGTGTTATGGTCAATTGAATTAAATAACCCTCTTCCTCAAAATTTGAAGCATTGTGTCTATGTTAGAAACAATTATTACATGTTTCTCTAATTCCATCCCTTGCTTTCTGCCTTCTTTTGTTCTTTCTTTACCTTTATTTCAAAGGCATTTCTAAATGTGTGTGTGTGTCTGTGTGTATATGTATATATATATATATACACACACACACACACATACTCTCACTCACTCTCTTTGCATCTGCTTTAGCTATTTATCTTTCCCACCATTCTATCAAACATATGGCAGATGTTTATTTTGATAAGTTGCAGTGATTTGTTTGAGGAAAATGGTTACTTTTGTAGATTGTTGCTAACCAATGTCGCCTGAAAAATATGTGATTCTGACCCCATATACACATAGAGCCAGTGGACTTCAATGAAGTATACACACACTGCTCTTCACATCACAAAATATATATGCATTGCTCTTCACACTCTACTAAAAAAAATACACATACTGTTCTTCACACCATAATAAAATGTACAAATGCTACTCTTTACACCCCAATAAAATATATACACACAGCTCTTGATACCCTAATAAAACATATACACACTGCTCCATACTCCAATAAAATTATATATATGCTACTCTTCACATTCTAATAAAATATACACACACTGCACTTCTCTTCCTCAAATACAGTACTATTCCTCCACTTTCTTTAAGCTATATGTATATATACATTATACTTTAGCCCTAAAATAGAGTATACATGTGGAACTATAATATAAATATACATGGTGTCTAACCCATGCCTGCATGGAAAAACAGACGTTAAAGGATGATGATGATGATGATACACTGTAATTTCACAGCTTCAGCTTTGTTCTGATATTTCATTTCTTCAGCCTATAAATCATTAATTCACCGTAAATTTCTGAGATGAGGAATTATCATTATTACATACTGATATAATGCGGCAAGTTGGCAGAATCGTTACCGCACTGGACAAAATGCTTAGCAGTATTTCTTCCGACTTTACATTCTGAGTTCAAATGCTGCCGAGGTTGACTTTCATCCTTTCAGGGTCGATAAAATGAGTACCAGTTAAGCACTGGGGTCAATGTAATCGAAATTGCTGACCTTGTGTCCAAATTTGAAACCATTATTACATACCGATGTAGTCAGATTAGTGAGTTTGTCTTGATTGTTGTATCCTCTTGCTTTCTTCTGTGCCTGCTGTATGCTGTAACATTCTCAAAATTTCGAGTCAAACTCTTATTCCATTCTCCATGCTAAGGATGTTCTCCTAGTTTATGACTTTGTTATGATGCCATTTGCGCATTCCACTTGAACTAGTGTGTGTGTGTGTGTGAGTGTGTGTAGAAAGAGACAGACAGAGAGTGACTTTGGGATTGAATCACACCTATCAGATAAACAACAACACGTAACATTTAATTTCAGTGTTTATATTGACTATTCCATTATCCCAAGGGATAATTAGGTAATGGAAATTAAAACTAACTTTTTTCTTTATTGTCATAAGTTTCGTGTTTTCCATTAAAGGCTTCCATGTAGTGCTCATATCCATGCTAGGACTATTGAGGAAGTTATCAAAGCATGCACACTGATTCTTTCAGTCATCTTACCTTCCTGAGTCATTCCTTATTTATTATCTTAAAACTTTGTTCTTCAAGGGTTGGCGACTTCCTTTCCCCCATACACAAATGACCACTTCCCCTGTTTTTTGGGGTTTTTTTTCTGTATCCCCCAGGGATTAGGACTTTACAATGTTCCTCTAATCTTACTTTATGGGACTGAGTAGTTCCACCTTTATGTTCCCTCATACAACTATATAAGATGGAATACACACAGTTCTTGGTTGTAGGTGGGATATCCTGAAAATTATAGCCCTGCTTTTGGATACTGTCCTGATGTCTTATGGACCACAGATTTTCTCAATTTTTTCTGACATGACTATGACAGCAGAATCTTGGGTTGGCTGCCTTAGTTTATCTAACTTAATTCTCATTGGTCAGAATTCAAATCCTTCTGGTTTTAATATTGCCTTTCATCCATATAAGGATGATAAAATAGTATCAATAATGTATGTATGTATAGTGAAGGCGCATGGCCGAGTGGTTAGAGAATTGGATTCACAATCGTGAGGTTGTTAGTTCAATTCCCAGACCGGGTGATGTGTTATGTCCTTGAGCAAGACACTTTATTTCACGTTGCTCCTTCTACCTGGAGTTGCAACCGATAGATAGTATTAGAAATTGAAAAGACCTATGGAAAACATTGTTTCCTAGGTCCGATCTGATGAAAAGTCGAACCCCTATTTATGTTTTTTTTTTTTATGCATTTCATATAGGATGTAAATTTTCATATATTGAAAATAATAATATTGCTCACAGATTTTGCTAGACATAACCATGGACCGAGAGAAGCAAGATGAAGGGGGGGGGGAATACATGCACACACACACACACACACACATATCTATATATTTATGTGTTTTCCTTTGATGGCTGGAGCCAATAAGATATTGTTTCATGCTTTTATGCGAACTTTGGGTATGACTTGAAACAGGTTATTCAAAGCCAGATTTATGTGTGGACCAATAAGGGCCACGACCCAGGGGTCACAAGCTTATGGGGAGGGCTCAAGCATTGGGAGGCACCCCTTTAACCCAGAGAAGCCTAAAGCTTGGAGTTAATAATTAAAAAATATAATAATTACAACAATCAAATGAATAATTTGTAATTTTTTTTTATCCAGTAAAGTTCTTTTAAAATTATTGAGCCCTTTTTTTTTTTATTTAAAGGGCCTTTTTAGATTTAAAAAATCCATTAAATTTTAGTCCCTCTGTATCTACCGAGGCCCTTTTTTAAGTTTTAAGGCCACTAGATTTAATGGGGCCACTTTGCTGTTTTATGTTTTGAACTACCAAAATCATAGGAGCCACCCAAAATCTATTTGTCCAAGGGCCCCACCTGGTCAATATCCAGCCATGGGGTTTCTCTTATTTATATGTATTTCAATTATGTAATGAACAATCTCATTAACAGCTGGCACACCGTCGGTTACGATGACGTGGGTTCCAGTTGATCTGATCGATGGAACAGCCTTATCGTGAAATTAACATGGAAGAGGCTGAGTACTCCACAGACGCGTGTACCCTTAATGTAGTTCTCGGGGAGCTTCAGTGTGACACAGAATGTGACAAGGCTAGCTCTTTGAATTACAGGTACAACTCATTTTTACCAGCTGAGTGGACTGGAGCAAATATGTGAAATAAAGTATCTTGCTCAAGGACACAATGCGCCACCAGATATTGAACTCACGACCGTACAATCGTGAGCTGAATACCCTAACTACTAAGCCATGTGCCTTTGGTTAACAATCTGGGCTCCAAAATATATTATGTTTGTAGGCGTGGCTGTGTGGTAAGAAGCTTGCTTCCCAACCACATGGTTCCGGGTTCAGTTTCACTGTGTGGCACCTTGGGCAAGTGTCTTCTACTATAGCCTCGGGCCGACCAAAGTCTTGTGAATGGATTTGGTAGATGGAAACTGAAAGAAGCCCGTCGTATATATTTATATTTATATATGTATGTGTGTGTGTCTTTGTGTCTGTGTTTGTCCCCCATCACCACTTGACAACCGGTGATGGCTTGTTATGTCCCTGTAACTTAGCGGTTCGGCAATAGAGGCGGATAGAATAAGTACCAGGCTTTAACAATTAAGTACTGGGGTTAATCTGTTCAGCTAACAAGGTGGTGCTCCAGCATGGCTGCAGTCTAATGACTGAAACAAGCAAGAGAATAAAAGAATATGTATGTGTGTGTGTGTGTGCGGGGTAAGAAGTTTGTTTCTCAACCACATGGTTCCAGGTTCAGTCCTACTGCTTAATACCTTGGGCAAGTGTCTTCCATGAGAGCCTTGGGCCAACCAAAACCTTGTAAGTGAATTTGGTAGATGGAAACTAAATGAAACCTGTCATATGTGTGTGTGTGTGTGTGTGTATGTCTTTGTACCTCCACCACCGCTTGACAGCCGGTGTTGGTGCGTTTACGTCCCTGTAACCTAGTGGTTTGGCAAAAGAGAACCGATAGAATAAGTACCAGGCTTCCAAAATTAAGTACTGGGGTTGATTTGACTAAAATTCTTCAAGGCGGTGCCCCAGTATGGCCACAGTCTGATGACTGAAACAAATAAAAGATATATATATATATACATACATACATACATATATTATATATATATATATATATATATATAATGAAGGCATGCAGCTTAGTGGTTAGAGTATGCGGTTTACAGTCGTGAGTTTGATTCCTGGCGGTGCATTATGTCCTTGAACAAGTCACTTTATTTCATGTTGCTCCAGTCCACTCATCTGACAAAAATGAGTAGTACCTGTAATTCACAGGGCCAGCCTTGTCACATTCTGTGTCATGCTGAATCTCCTTGAGAACTACGTTAAGGGTACGTGTGTCTGTGGAGTGCTCAGCCACTTGCATGTTAATTTCACGAGCAGGCTGTTCCGTTGATCGGATCAACTGGAACACTTGTCGTCATCGTCATCACCAACAACATAGTACAGTGTGATAGATAAAGGGAGGGAGAAACTGAGGAATGAGTAATAAGGACATGGGTAATAAGGGAACATAGGTGGAAGTGGTATGAGTGGCAGACATGAGTAATAGGGAGGTGTGAAGGAAGGGACAAGAGATAGTGGGGGGGTGTTATAGTTATTACAGGGTGAATGGCTATCAGAGACGTCAATAATGTCAACAAGACAATAAGCAGACATGCACCCATACATACATATGCACAGCATCACATGCATACATATACATCATCATCATCATCATCATCCTTTAACGTCCGCTTTCCATGCAAGCATGGGTTGGACCATATATATATATATATATATATATATATATACGTGTATATACATATATACATACGTGTATATACATATATGGACGCGCAAATACACAAAAATTGTTATATACAACCTCAGAGCAGTAGGCAAACATACGAATCAAGAATTTGTCATCAACAAATCTATCTTTATCATTGGTTTGTGTTTTAATCAACTGTAGTTTCGCTATAATTCAATACATTCGTGGAAATAACTGCTTAACTCCCACTCCCAGATAGTTGTTACATCACAGGGACAATTACTAAGTTAAAGGCAAATTATAACTTATTATAACAAAGTAATCATGACAATAATAAAGGGATCTTACAGCAGCAATGGAAGGATTCAACATTTCATCATAACCCCAGGGGTTCAACAATATTACCGTTATTTGTCTTTGATGTTGAATGTATAATGTGATTATTATCTAGTTCATTAGAAAAGGCGGTGTTAAAGGAAATTGTGTAGAGAATTAGTAGTTCAGTGTTTAAATGAATCCTGATGTTGAAACTCTGATGAATGGTAACTATGTTAGCAGTTAATGTTTTACGGTCGAGCTTTGCAATCAGCTGAAATGTGACATTATGTTAGAAGAAAGTGAATATTATTTAACTAGTTAAATGATGTAAAGAGACAGGCTGGATAGATAGCAAAACGATGTGTGTATATGAGTGGTTTAAATGAACGGAGTTGTAAGAGCAAAGGATTATAATCTAAAAGGGTCTGTAATGAGTGGATTAAAGACTTTTGCAGGAAAAGGAATGATGGAGAGTTAAAAGACAATGAAGGAAAATGATAGGAGATGAAGATTTTTTTGTTTCATTTGAAACACTTCTAGCGTATATTTCTTCTCAGATCTTCAGACGATATCATGGGGAACTTAAAAGCGGTGAGCTGGCAGAATCGTTAGTACGCCGGGAAAAATGCTTAGCGGCATTTCGTCCGTCTTTACGTTCTGAGTTCAAATTCCGTTGAGGTCGACTTTGCCTTTCATCCTTTCGGGGTCGATAAAATACGTATCAGTTGATCCCTGGGGTCGATGTCATCGACTTACTCCCTCCCGCAAAACTGCTGGCCTTGTGCCAAAATGTGAAACTGATATTATGGGGAACTAAGTCAAACGAGTTTTTTTCTTAGTTTGCCAAATACCGAATAAAGAGATTACGTTCCGAGCTGTGGACTTTATTTATACTTTTCTGGTTGTCATCTGATTCTGAGTTTTCACTCATTCTGGTTTATTACCTGAAATATTAAGGTTAACGATAAATTCAATGAAGTGACATAGTGAAGCACTGAACATATCTTGGACACAGTAAAGTCTAATGAGTTCTGAAAGAGGTATCAGCAGTCGGTACTGTTACATATAGGACATATTATTTTTATTTACCTAGGCCTTTCCCCATAAGTGGGGGTAGCCACGGAAAGACACACACCAGGCATTTCTGTCACTTTCCAGCTCAAAGGGGCGAGCGCCGTTCCATGCTCGGGTCAAGGCATAGAACGGAATCCCCCCAATATCAGCAGCGGGGCCCGACGGCATATACTGGTTTCCCCCCGCCGTATCATGCTGGTACTGTACCCCTTGAGCAAAGAAAATTCATATAGTAGTGACAATAAAGGCATACACTGTGTCTTCTGTCTGATAATAGCATTACTCTGAACCCCCACCCCACAAAATTAGTTTAGGTGTGGATAACATGTAATAGGGTTTAAAATGGGAAACCATCTTCATTCGCTTTATTTTCAATTCTGTAGAGCTTGGGCCATATGTGCTTCTCTTTTTGGGTGTTTTATTTGAAGGAGAATTAGCTGCTATTTCATGAAGGTCGAATGACCACATATGTTTATGTCAAAAGGTAAATAATTGCTGTTTTCGTTACTAGATACCTGTCAGGTAAGAGTCCCCCACCCCCAGTAATGTCTTTACGTGGGAAGAATATTATTGGACAGTGTAGCCCTGGATGCACTATGTTAGAATAAAAGAGGGGATTGTCACGGATGGAATTTGGGTTGTTATAGCCTCATTTGGTCATAAGTTTGTTTGATCAGTGCTGACCTGAGTTTTTCAACAGCAGCACCAACAGCAGCAGCCTACTATAACTCACAATAAGTTTACTGTATAGTTTATACAATAACAACAACTGTAATCAGAGGCTATGAGAGGAATTTTGTCAGCGGGTACAATGTTTTCGTTTGCTGACCCCTCTTTTCTGTATAAGTTGGTTTTCAATGAGTGCAAACATATTTTTAGATCCCAGGAAATACCCCGGTTTGAATACAATGTGATCCCTGTATTCCCCTCTCATAGGCCCCTCGTCTATTACTACTCTTACTATATGATATTCTACGATGTCATGGTTCTAGATTACTGGGATATTATAATTATTATAAAGTTTCAGACTTTAGAAAATTGTGTAAAGCTTAACTAGACAATGACACTTTCCGGTAAATCAACAAGGATTAAAAAAAAAAAAAATAAGAAAAAAAAAACAAGGGGAAAGAAGCAGACGGAAGCTGGAATGAAATGATAAACGAATAAGTTGGCCGCTGAAAGCTACCAATACAAATATCGATGAAAATCGAAGTGTAAATATATCAATATCAACATCGAATCCATTTCAGGTTATGATTCAATGCATTACTTTCTGAAGGTCTCTTAGCAATATAACATATTTACAGAATTTCCTTCGCGGATATCACTTCGTGTGTGAATGTGTTCTTCTTATCATGGCTCCAGACACCAGTTCTATTGGAACGTACACACACACACACATGGATATGCACAGACACACGTACGCACGCATGCATACGTAAAAGTTTTTAAAATACATAAAAATCGAGATACAACAAGTATACAGAGAAAAAAAAAGTAGTTTAATAAATGTGAAGAAAAATTACTTTTTTTTTTTCCACGTAAGACAAACTAAAATAGAATTAATAAAAATGATGAAAAGAACTAAATAAATATATTCTTGTAACGAATGGAAAATATTATTTCTAGAAGCTTCTATAATAAATAAATAAATAAATAAATAAATAAATAAATAAATAAATAAATAATAATGATAAAAATAATACCGGAAAATGTTTTTGAAAAATCAAATAGTAACAGCTGTAACAACAACAACAACAAACAACAATAACAGCAACAGCAATCACCACCACCACCACCACCACCACCACAACAACAACAACAACAACAATAACAGCAATCACCACCACCACCACCACCACAACAACAACAACAACAAACTCAGTAGAATGAAATCTATTTCTCTTTTTCTCTCTCAAAATCAACCGACAAAATAACAACAAAAATAACAAGAGCTGGTAGTAGTAGTAGTAGTAGTAGTAGTAGTAGAAGAACAACAACAACAACAACTACAACAATATTTTCCAAGTCATCCATTTATATAATAAATTAGTAAAAAATAATAAAATTAAAACGAAAACAAAAGCAGATATAAAATAAGAACGCAAATAATAATTACAATAACAATAACAACAACAATAACAACAACAACAATAGTACTAAGTGATAAATTATGAGATTGATACTCTACAGATCGTGCTACCGAACAATGAAGGAACACCAATATAGTTCCTTGACCTGCTAGAGATAGCACCCACATTTTACTCACAGGAGAGGATATATTGGATAATGTAGTCCACGCTTAAAATGAGACGGGATAGTCATGGATAGGATGTTTTTGATCATAAGTCATGTTGATCAGCGTATGTGTTTGTGTGTGTGTGTGCGTGTGTGTGTGTGTGCGCGCGTGTGTGTGTGTGTGTGTGTGTGTGTGTGTGTGTGTGTGTGT
>JAOPUL010003242.1:11286595-11300404 GCA_027564515.1 Octopus rubescens | reverse complement strand
TGTCCCCCACCATCGCTTGACAAACAGTGTTGGTTTGTTTACGTCCCCGTAAACTAGCGGTTCAGCCAAAAGGGACTGATAAGAATAAGTACCAGGCTTAAAGAAAAAGTAAATAAGTACTGCGGTTGATTCATTCGACTAAAAGTTCTTCAAGGCGGTGCCCCAGCATGGCCGCAGCCTAATGGACTGAAACAGATGAAAGGTGAAAGACAAAAGATAGACTCATTTAGTCACACTTGGGAATCCGGCCGAAAAGTGTAATGAAGATTGCTTCTGATAGAACCCCGTGTAGGAGGTGCCAGAGGATTCTACTGCCAGAGGATTCTACCCCCAGTGGATTCTACCCCTAGAGGATTCTACCCCTAGAGCATGCTACTCCCCGGCATAGTAGACGGAGAAAATGGATGGATGGATTGATGGATTTGAAATTACAAATATAAATCAGATTTTTTTCTGCTTGAACCTGTATTTAAGAATGTAAGAAGTGGTTTGAGGAAAATTGCGTTTCTATTTCTAACAGATCAAGCTATCGTATAGAATTACCTCTTTAGCTCCTTTTAATAATATGGTCACTGTTTATCCATGGTTCAACCATGAATGACTACTGGAGAAAGTGAAGGCGTTTCCTGTTTTAGCCATCCCGTCTTTGTTAAATAAAACAATGCGTTAGTTATTTCAAAAGTAGTTAGTTGTGATTTTAAGAAGGTCTGGGCCGGACGAGCAACAGGTAGCGATTCTTCATTGTCTGTGGAGGTTGCCATTTTCCTTATTGCTGTCGTTGTTGTTGTCGTTTTTGTTGTCATTAATGTTATTGTTATATGAAGGCGGCGAGCTGGCAGAATCGTTAGTACACCGGGAAAAATGCTTAACGGCATTTCTTCCGATTTTACGTTCTGAGTTCAAATGCCGCCGGGGTCGCATTTGCCTTTCATTCTTCCGGGGTCGATAAAGTGAGTACCTGTTACGAACTGGGGTCGATATAATCGACTACTCCCCTCCCCAAAAATTTCGGGCCTTCGTGCCCAGTATAGAAAGGATTATTATTAAGAAGGTGGTGAGCTGGCAGAATCATTAGCAGCATTTTGTCGGTCTTTACATTCTGAGTTCAAATTCCGGCAAGGTCGACTTTGCCTTTCATCCTTTTGGGGGTCGATAAAATAAGTACCAGTCAAGTACTGAGGTCAATGTAATCGACTAACCCCTTCTCCCAAAATTTCAGGCCTTTTGCCTATAATAGAAAGGATTATTATTATTATTAGTAGTAGTAGTAGTAGTAGTAGTAGTGGTAGTAGTAGTAAATAGAGCAGTGGATTGGCAGCATTGTTTGAATATCAGACAAAATGCTTTACAGTATTTGTTCTAGCTCTCTGTTCTGAGTTCAAATCCCACTAAGGTCAATTTTGCCTTTCATCCTTCTAAAATTAATGAGATAAAGTACCAGTCAAGTACTAAGATCAATATAATTGACTGCTTCCCCCTTCCCAATGTCTGGCCTTGTACTTTTGTAAGAAATTATTAAGGCAGCAAGCTGGCAGAATTGTTAGCATGCTGGACAAAATGCTTTAATGGCATTTTGGCCTTTATGTTCTGAGTTCAAATTGTACCGAGGCCGACTTTGCCTTTTATCCTTTTGGGGTTGATGAAATAAGTACCAGTTGAGCACTGTGGTCAATGTAATTAACTATTCTCTCCCCTAAAATTTCAGGCCTTGTGCCTATAGTAAGAATTATTATTATTATTATTATGAAATAGGACAATAAATTGGCAAAATCATTAAAGCATCAGACAAAATGCCTCATGGTATTTGTTCTAGTTCTTTACATTCTGAGTTCAACTCACACTGAGGTTCTACTTTGCCTTTCATCCTTCTGGGGTTGACAGAACCAGTCAAATACTAGAGTCAGCAAGGTTAACTATTCTTTGCAACTTTTGTAGCCTCGTTAACAATAATAATTATTATTATTAAAAAAATGACCATTAGAAATGTAAGTAAAGCACTTAAAACAGCAATTCACTGTAGGGATTTATATTAGGTGTTATTGGAAATTAGTCTTGGCATGAGAATGAGGGTTAAAAGCCCTGATGAGAGAGAGAGAATATGCAGGTCTAATAAACAGATGTAATTTCAAAATTACTTTAGAACAAAGCTAAATATATATTCTTACATGGATTTAATTATTTCTGTGGTGTGTTCTGTAGTTTATATAGTTAGAGTTTGTTTTTGTAGAATGTATTTAGTTGCATAGGGTGTGGTGGTTGGAGTAAGAGGGGTCAGTGTTATGTTTAAGTTTGATGAAGTGGCTTTCATCTCTCTTCTAAAGCTTTGAGACTCAGTATTTTACAAGTATTTATTCCATCATACGTGTAACCATACACACACACACATTCTCTCTCTCTCTCTCTCTCTCTCTCTCAATATATATATATATATATATATTTCTTTCTTTCTCTTTCTCTCAGAGAGATAGGATTTGAACCCAGAACTCAGAGGGATGATATCAAAAACTGCATTGCATTTAATATAGTGTTTTACACTTTTTACCACCACCATCCACCACCTGTGCTATATGAAAACTTAACTGCAAAAACATTTTTACAGAATTCTGTATTTCTTATTCTAATGGTTTCCGTTTTCGCCTATTTTTTAAAAATTGTTTTAATTTCTCTGATGTTCTTAAATTAAATTGTAGTGTAGTGCGGTGTGTGTGTGGGTGTGTGCAAGAAGGAAAGGTTGTTAATTTGTGGTTGAACACATTTCAGTCTGTTTTGTAAGAGTAATGACACTCGAACATAGGCCAAATTACTTATGTATGGCATTTTGGGTAAAAAACAAAACAAAACAAAACAAAACTCTTAAACTTAAATAAGAAGAATAACAACAAAACTAAATTCACACAATAGTCAACAATGAATTTGTTTTTGTGAAAATTTGTAGGAAAAACATTTTCCCCTTCTTTTTTGTTTTTGATTTAATATTTTCAATGCCAACACATTTGAGATACTTTTGATGCTATGGTATAATACTATCCATTTTAAAGTATTTCTATTTAAATTAAGGGCTGATACAATTTATGTACCAAAGACCAGCTTAATAACGACAGTTATTTTGCTCAAAACCTCCAAATTCTTGATTATTTTCAAAATTAATTGAAACATCATAGTTTGTGTATTTTGTTAGAAATATGGCCCAGAAGGAGCTGAACTCTACCTACATCTTAAAAAAAGGAATAAATGAAAACTTCCAGAGATAAAAGGGCAATATTTTGTAAAGAATTCTTCTATTTCGATATTTATTTTTCCATATACACGACCTGTCACAACTACAACCACTAAAGCATGAGACAAGAGTCTCATTATGGTCGCTCCACCAGATAAAAAACAAACAGTTAAATTACACTACTATCTTAGAAGAGATGAGATGAGATCTAGGATGACATTGGGTAATGTAGTATTAGATCAGTGGTTCTCAACCATTTTTCACCTATGGACCCCTTTGATTACTATTTTACTCTGGTGGGCCCCTATAACCATTTGATGTTTAAAAACCTGTTTTATAGATACTTTTTTCAAATTTCCTATTTTGTTTTTCACACATTCACTTGTGTAGGTTGAACTATGTAAAATGTTAGAGGAAGAAACCTAGCTGTTTCTTGCAATAAATACATCTAACGCCAATTTTTTTCTTGGACCCTTAATGTACTACTGTGCATCCCCAATTTACTATTTTGCTTGCGTGGACCCCCAAAATCTTATATGGACCCCAGTTGAGAACCACTGTATTAGATACACAATGACTGAAAGGAAAGTTGGGTTGGTCATAGTTGGAAAGCTTTTGATTTTAAATATGCTTAATCAGGGCCAATTTGAGGCTAAGCAATAATGAAGGAGCCTCTAAATGATTAGTTGACCAAATCTCCTTATAATCACACCTTACCATCTAAACAAAAAAGATGGGGTACATTGGGTAATGTCCTAGATACATCTGAATAAAAAGGCATAGTATGGCTGGAGCACCTTTGATCATTGGTCTGCTTGATTAGCACCCTCTTGGGGCAAAACAACACCAATGTTTTTAGAAGTTAACTATCTCAGTGGCCACCACTAAGGAAATGAGCCTATACACATGCATGTTTTTGGTTTTAAAAAAACCCATAATACTAAATACATATTGTAGAGTATATTTATTTGTACAAATCTAGTGATTCCCTTTGTCACTAATGAGTTTCTTATTCATTACATAACATTTTTTTCTTTTTACCTGACGAGTGCATCAAGTGAGAAAATCTGAGTAACAAAGGTGTGAATCACTAGCTTTGTATGAATACATACACACAGGCTTTTTTCTCTGCTAATTTTTATGATCATTGTTAGTTGTGTAATATCTTATATCAAAAGGTCATTAAAATAATAATGATGATGATGATGATGGTAGTGCTGGTGAAGATGTAATCAATGCTAGTGTTACAATCACTATAATTGCCCCAGGATCTATCAAGTATACGAACACAAGTATTATTGCTATCAAAACAAACATTATTAATTTTTATTTGATCATTTAAAATATCTTTTCATATACACACACATATATTTATTTACTCTTATGTATTAATATGTACCGTCCATTATATTTTTTAAAATCTTTTATTATTTTCTTCAAAAAACAATCATTTCTCAGATACAAATATTTTAGAGAACTATTATTGTTTGCTTCTAATTTGTTACAGTATCTAATTAATGACCTGTACATTCTGAGTTCAAATCCTGCCGACATCAACTCTGCCTGTCATCTTTCCAATGTCAATAATAAAATAAAATACTAGCCATGTTCTGGGCTGAAGTTAATCAACTATAACATCTGTTATCAAGAACTGTTATTGTATATTTCTGATTTGTTGCAGTATTTAAATACAAAACTTTACCTTCTGAGTTCAAATCTCACTGAGGTCAACTCTACCAGTCATCCTCTAATGTTAATAAAATAAAGTACCAGTTGTGTACTGGGGTTGATTTAATTGACTAACTCCTCCCAAATGTATGGCATTGTGCCTGTATTAGAAATCATCATTTCTATACATTGTTTATTTAAGTAAAACTATCTCTGTCTTATGATCCACAAATTAAATTATATTTATATCACTGAGCCAGCAAGTTAGCCTCTATTGGAGTTCACTCAGTCTGAGAAATAGTAGTTGACAAATAATAATTATATATAAGGGTTTCTTTTTTTTTTTTCTTTTTTTTTTTGCATTTCACAGAGTTCAATTTAAGTCCTACGCTATGGGAAAGAGGTCTTTTAATATGTATATATTTAGTTGCTGGTAAACTCATAATTATTGACTGGTCCAAGTCATGTCTGTATGAACAGATGTACTGCAAATTTTGTGAATTAAATTGTTAAAGTTCACATGCCATCTGTCAGTAAATTTTGTAGTCATTCATTGGTGAGTAACTACAAAATATGCACAAAGCTGTCTCTGCACAGGGTCACTTTTCTCTTATAGATATTATTGTAGCTTCCTTCACAAGCATAAAATAAATGCACTCCAAACATTTCTGGAGAGTAACTAAGCAGAAACTGGTATTTACAAAAAGTTCTTAATGATATACAATTATATTAAAAAGCCACAAATTCTTTATAGAAAATTTTAAATTTCTTTTGAAGGAATATGGAGCAGGGGTTCACTTTTAACAGATTGAATCAGTGACCTGGTTTTAGTCCATTTTTCCCGTTATCATTGAGGAAAATATGCACCTCAAACATTTCACCTCTACTCTTAAATCTAAAGACTTCTAAGAATCAAATTACTTTTTCTTTCTCTCTCTTTCATGAAAATAAGCACCCTTTGTTAATGGGGAAGGGAAGATGACAGTACACAATAAATATCCCATTTATGATTTTCTTTCTGTTGCCAGAGTTGCTGTTGAATGGATCTTGGTCAGTCAACTAGAGGGTCAGTATTTCATATCCTAGCACTAAGCTATGTCTGTGACTAAGACTTTTCTTATGGGTCTACTTACAGATATCACAAGGTAGACCTTGTGTAAGGTAGACCTCACTTCTGTAAAGTGTATTTTATTTGCTTGCAGTGCTGAGTTTGGAAGTACATAAAACTGACTTTTTAAAACTGATTCTGTCACATTTAAAGTGGACTCATTAGGAATTAATGCTAACAAGCTAATTCTTTCCAAATTACTGATGCTCGACTCCATTTTCTGTTTCGTCAAATAGATGAGAAATATCTTTCTGGATAGGATATTGGTCTTTTGCATGTAACTTCTTCCACTCATAAAATTAAACTCTGCATTGCAAAACAACTAACTTGTCAATTCAACAGGACTGATCATAGAGGTCAACTATGCAGCTTTGTGTTACCTACTTAATGGATCGTGCATCAGTTTTAACATCAATGAGTGTTCCAGTTGTTCAATCAGCAGAACTATCTACTCATTGTATGACAATGTAAGTGGTTGAGTACTGCATAGACATTTGTCCCTTTAACATAATCCTCTGACAGAATCAGTGTGACATGGCTGGGCACTTTGAATTACAGGTGCAGTCCATCTGACAGGCTTCCACATAGTTTCTGTCTCAATTTCATTCATGAGTGAGTTGAGGCTAAGTCAGGAGATTTTTGTCCAAGGTGTCACACAATGAGATTGAACCTAGGACATTGTGATTTGAAATGAACTTCTGAGCCATTCACTAGTCTATTATTTATTATCTATTGAACACTCAAGAAAGAAATAATTATCTTGGCTCAGGACACAGCAAAATACTGATGGTAGGATATGAGTTATTTAAACCCCTCAGCTGGTTATCATTACCCAATTGATTCAGTCGAGCATACTTTTCTGATATAGAATGAATCACAATGTCTAATGATCTTTCATACATGCTCATGCACAAACACATTCAATGCTTTCTTTGTTTCCACACAATGCCATTTCTTTGTTCAATATATTTATTTGTCAAAATGAATAAAAGTCAAATTAAATTTGAAACTTGTTACTTCGTTTTGTTTTGTTTTTTGTTTATTTGTTATTTCATAAGACTTAACTCTAACCTTAACATATTCTGGTTGGCAGTAAAGGTTCACATCCCTTATTTGGAACTACAACCTTCATATATCAGTGTACACATCCTCATACAACTGTTTTTACCTTATAAAGCCTAATGCCAGTTAAAGGAGGACTTGTAAACAATTAACCAAGCATTGTTGTAGTAAATATGTGAAAAACGCAAATCTAGAGATACTACCTTCCATAGGAAAGGTTCCCTCTGTGACATCTTCCCCTTCAGATTAGCAACCTAATTTTTGTTAGTTCCATACTTCCCATCATCAAGTTGTCTTTACTTTGCTTTCACGTGTCCTGCTGCCAGATAAATTCAATGCATCACATAGGGTAGACACAGCACAATATAGTGCAGATGACAAGATTTATTTTACCTTGTTGACAATAGCATCATTAGTTACAGATCAAACACTGGTTCAATACTTAATCAACTAAACTATTACACTGTCTCCAATTATGAAAAAGAATAAGGCAGCAAGCTGGCAGAATCATTAGCACACCAGACAAAGTGTTTAACAGCATTTCGTCTGTCTTTATGTTCTGAGTTCAAATTCTACTGAGGTCGACTTTGCCTTCCATCCTTTCGGGTCGATAAAATAAGTACCAGTTAAGTATTGGAGTTCAATGTAATCAACTTCCCCCTCCCCCATAATTTCTGGCCTTGTGCCAAAATTTGAAACCAATTATGAATAATAGTCACTGTTGACTGTGAGTGATATTTTATCTGGTTCCATAGAACAATTAAGGCTTCCTGCATATTTCTAGTCAAGAGAAAACATTTCAAAGAACTGCAATTAAAAGCTATAAAATCACACTTGGTGGTATGCTAGTTGACTTGTTGCAGTGTTGATAGTTCGTATTAAGCCCTGTATTCTGACTGGCTCAGTCCAACTGACTGTAAAGGGATAATATGAAGAGATAGAATTCACCACTGTAGGTAGCAGTGTGCATTTGACAAATATTTATTAGCCTCCAAACCTAGACTAATCAACACTGGCCAATATTACAATAGGTTAATAATATTGCCAAGCTGAGAAGAGAATTCTTAACATGATATTAGTTTGTCATCATTGTTGACAATGACCAAGGACATCACATGGGAGAAGGTGAGGTTCAGTGTGTCTGGCTGTGGCCAATCAGTTTGATGCATGCTTGGAAGGCTCTGCCACAGGTTGAGCACTGGTAATCTGTTGGGATTGAAGGCAGGGGGTTGGCTCAGGACTTGCGTTTTCTTTGTGCCCCTGCAATCCAGTTCTGATCATAGAAGGTGTCACTTCTGTTGGTGCAGCTTCGTCAGGCAGGGCGGTCTTGTGCTTGCATTTCCCAGGTGTTGGGGTTGATCTCAAAGCTCATCGGTGAGGCTTTGACTGTTTTTGAAGTGCTTTTCCTGTCCACCTTGCATGCGCTTGCCTTCTACCAGTTTGCTGTAAAACATTCTTCAGGTATTTGAGCAAGGTGGGCTGCCCATCTGACTTGCACACTCCTCAGCAGTGTGTAAATGCTTGGCAGATCAACTTGAGAGAGGACCTCCTTGTCTTGCCAGGTGATTTTCAACAGCTTTCTCAGACAGTTCAAGTGGAGGTGTTTTTGAGCTTTTTGGCATGGCGTTCATAAACCGTCCATGTCTCGCAGGCATACAATAGCATAGGCAGTACAACTGCTTGGTACAGCTTCAACTTGGTGGTCAGCTTAATGCCTCTCCTCTTCCACACTGATTCACATAGTTGCTCGAATGCTGAGCTTCCCTTGGCGATGCGTTTGTCAACTTTATCGTCAATGTTCACAGATCTGGAGAGTGTGCTGCCGAGGTACGAGAACTTAACAACCTTCAGGGTTTTTCCCTTGACAGTGATAGTTGGTTCCACAAAAAGTTGTTGTAGACAGTGGAAAAACAATTCATGCTCTGCTGCATCTGGGCCTCTGTGACAGCATTAAGTGCAGTCATCTGCAAACAGGAAGTTGTTGCATCAAGTCCTCTTCCACCTTGGTCTTAGCCTGTAGCCTCTGCAGGTTGAAGAGTCTGCCATCAGTCTTGAATCTAATCTTGATGCTGGTTTCATCGTTGCAGAAGGCATCTGACAGTATGGCTGAGAACATCATAGGTGCGGGTACACAGCCCTGCTCGACTCCATTAGTGACTGATACACACACACAGTACAATGTAGGTGGTTGATTATTGCACAGACATTTATCCCTTTAACATAATCTTAAGGCAGATAAGCATAACAAGGCTGGATATATTGAATTACAGACTATAAATTTGACAGGCTTGCAAGGGTGATAACTGAACAACAGTTACTAGAATACCAATGAACAGAAGTCTGTATATTTATTTACTCAGTCTATGCTGTAATTGTACTCTGGCCATGAACTTTATACCATTATGTAAATTAGTTAGGTACATGCTTGTTTATATTTCAATAAGTAGCCATCAACTACTATCATTGGCAGTTTGAATGAATCCTACTGACATTTTAAACAACAATGAAACTGGTTAACTGATCCTCATCCCAAGCTGCAGAAAAACCCTCTCCTGGGCTACAATCTACAGCGAGACATTACATACAGATGTAAATCTGGATATTTATAAATCCATAATGTATTGGTAATCTAGTAAATAACAATATATATAATACATATATATGAAAAAAAGTTCTGTGACAGCTTCTAGATGCATGTCTGGAAGTTAAAATGTACCAGAGGTTGGTTGAAACACAAGCACAACCAACATAGTTTTCTGTCCTTTCTTTGTCAACATTTGATGTGTGTGTGTGTCTTTGGAATGCTTTTTAACATAGGCTTGCCTCATCAGACTTAACATCTTGCATTTCATGTCTAAAACAGCTGATAAAATTTGTTTAAGTAGTAATAAAGTACTGATGAAAATCATGTGGTCAAATTGATTGGATTTATTAAGCCCATAGGCTGAAAGGTTTAATGTTTGCAACTGATCACCAGTAATACATAGGGGTCATTCCATATGAACACAACCAGAGCTGTACAAGTGACCAACTCAGATTTAGTTCAACCTTTTTTTGGTAATGCCTCTATTTCTCAAATATATGTACAGAACCTTTATATCTTTCATAATCACACAAGATCAATAAAAGTGCAGATATGAGCCGATTTGGTAACAAGGATCTTATTGTACATGTAAAAAGTCCTCTGTATTTTTAAACCATGTTATTTTTATATTGAAATGTTTACGGTATTAAAGTAAAACTTAGTTCAAGTAACTCTGAATTATAATTTGAACTTTATTGATTTACAATGTATTGATTACGTTAACAGACTTATAATTTTTAGATAATTATAATACGTTATGTATTTTTGACAGTAAACTTAACTAGATATAAACGATGGCAATTTCTTCTGGATGAGGGCAAGCTTATAAAACCTGGCTCTCTGTCCCTGCTTCTCAGATACTGAAACCAGGCAAATAATGTCCTGGAAGGGCACCCAACAAGCATTGCTACAGACCGAAGAAGGCCATGATAGAAGTCCTGTGTTTGATTGGTACATGAAGTTGATTAATACATCATGATTTTCATTTTCCATTCAACGATACAACCAATGTACCAATCCTTATCATACATGCATGCAACATATTTTCAGGGCTGTAACTTTGAAATATCTAGCTCGGATGCTAGCTGCTTTTCACCTAGATGAGTGAAATGGTCATCAGCTGATACTCTTTATTAGCAATTCAGTTCTTGAAAAAGGAACAAAGCAGTGATGCCAATTAGTTTCACTGTTGCTGAATCGTGCAGCAAGTCGAAGCTGTTTTCATTTTGGACGACATCAGCGGCTGATATGTAAAAGAACTTTATTCCCAGAATGCTTGCACATGCCCAGTCATACATCTAGGAAGCCATGAGAATATGTCCTTCTGTTGCTGCTTGTAGGCTTGCTTTTTCAGCCAAACATTTCACCGTCCCATGGACTTTTTCCTCACAAAACAGTAGCATTTCTTTGCAACATCACATGGACTTTTTCCATGTGACATTGCAAAGAAATGCCACTCTGCCTCAAGCCCATTCTGATGATGACAGATTTGTTAGGTTTTTGTAGATGAGAAAACAAGTTGAAATTTTGAAATAAAGTTTGGATATATACATTCTTGGAGTATATACATACCTGAACTTGCGAGACGAAAATTGTCAAAAAAGTGATTTTTTTTTTTTCATCCGGACCCATTTTCAGGGGCCTCTAAATATTATATTATGCCTTGTACATTGTCAATATTCTTATCATAGACAGATCATTCCTCAAAGCACAGCAGAAGTTTGCTGTTATTAGACATCTTCGCCTCATGGGGGAGGCTTGAATGTTGATTTTTCTTTTTATTTCCGCCCATGAAAAGGTTCAATAACTTTTCAATTAGAAAGGCCAATAACTTGAAAATGAAGGCAGATAGAGCAATTCTGACAGACTGGGTTCAGATTACCCCAGGTAGTCAAATAATTAGTTTTTAAAACATTCAGCAACAAAATCTGTATAAATTGACATTCATGCTCCACAAGAGGCATGGCCCTCAAACTTTGAAGGGGAATATCTTTGAAACCCTTAGGAGTTGGACCTTAAAATTATGCATGTATCCCTTATGCATATAGAGGTATTACCAAACACAAATTGAGCCAAATCTGAGTTGATCACGTGCAAAATCTTTTAACCTTGGTTGAATTCATAGGGAATGACCCATAGGGTCCCTAGTATAGATACAAAACACTTTATATCCTGGTCAACATCATGAAGAGATACACTTTACCAGTATAGAGTGTGGTACACTACATAAGTGTTAAGTTGAAATTTGTTCATGTGTCAAAAGGAAGACAATAGGAAGTGACTTCAGAGTAACTCCCTCCACTCCCTAGGAACACTAGATGAAGATGGAGGTATAAAGAAGACAAAGGTGTCAGCCATAGATACTTATAATTTAATGGCTCAGTTCCCTGTTGGAATAACACACTGATACTACCTTTTAAAAGTGGGTTTGGCTGTTTTTTTAAAAAAAACAAGTTAGAGGAGGAAGGCTGGTGTTCATGGCATTTCTTAAGGTCTCTGTGAATTGTGAGAGGAAAGTAGGAAGTTATACTGAAACCAGTCATACTGACATGAATGCTTGCAATAGAATGTCCTATGCTAAAGTCTCCCAATAGGCAGGTGTTAACGTTATCCCAGGCAACATTAAGTCTACCACCTAAAAATAGGAACAGTCCCTCTGATGAGCTTCTGCATGGTTTCTATCTACCAGATTTTATTCTCAAGTCAATGGGAAACAACACTTACACAAGGTATCACTTAACCTGGTTTGAACTAAAACCCATGCAATTGTGAAATCAACTTCTTAATCATAGTCATTACATCAATAATGTCATAAAGAAAAGAATGGATTTCTTTACATTCCAATTGTCTCTATAAATTTAAAGTGTCATACCAAATGAAGATCTTGTTGTAAATGTACAACACTTCCCACACATCAACATAAATTCTGAAGAATCTCATGTTCCACTGACTAACCTCTACCCAGTGGTTTGACCCACAAAAAATAGCAGTTACTCTCCTTTGAACTACACGCTACAATCTTAAAAAAAGAAGGATATATTGCACAATGTAATCCCTGACATACAAAAATAAAAATAAAAAATAAAAAAACAAATGGTAGTCATAGCTGGAGCAGCTTTGTTTGCTTACATGTCTGCTCAAGTAGAGCTAAACAAGTTATGAATTTCATAAACATTTCTAGGAGATTTTAAAATCATTTCTTGGTTGTTATGTGTTATATTGGAAGAAGAAATGAAAAGTGAACTGCTGGTGTATGAAAAAATTAAGGGCTCTAAAAGTTGAATTTCAAATCCCACTTTATTGTGAGGCATTACATACAGCCATTTCATTTAATCTTGGAACAAGGAATAAAATGGGGTTGCCAGTGTCTCAAAGCTTGAAATATCAGTATGTCAAACTGAGGTTAGTACAGTTAATCTAACACCTTTTATTCCTCTGGTTTTATTATACAAATACTTCTAATTTCAAAGTGATTATATTTGAATTAAAACCTTCTGGAATATTTTTATGAAAAAACTTTTGGTTAAGTTCTACACAATGAAAACGTTAGCTACTTCAATAAACAGCTCCCAATTCTTGATTGTTTAAAAAATTGGAAAGTTTATCTCCTAATATAGTTACAAAAAGGGTTAAGAGACAATGAGGTTCATATGTTGATTAGTACACACACATGGAAGAGTGAAGGTGAGATTCAGGAAAAATGTAGTTCCGTTCTGTGAACAAAGGAATGATTCAGCAATTATTATTGGCAGATTTTAAAAAATGAAATTCAAGAAAAATAAAAAATTCATGTTTTAAAAAATTTTCTTTATTTTTCTATATGTATCTTATTTATTTTCTTTAAGGTTTTCTTCTATACAAATTGAGACTTGGTGTGAAGTTTCAAACATTTTAAAATGTAGTACCATTAAAACCAACATTACTAGGAACCGCGTTGTTGAATTGTATGTAAAACCTAAAAATGAAAAATAAGACATGTTAATATTGATATTTATAAGGGTGGTAGAGTGGCAGAGTTAGTGGAATGGTGGAGAAAATGCCTTGCAATATTTAGTTACAAGCAATCACCCTGGATCGTGCAGGTGTTACTTGATTTATGACGGTGTGAAGCCCGATAAGCGGTTTGGGGTGAGGGTAGGGAGCTGGAATGTGGGAAGTTTGAGAGGGAAA
>JAOPUL010003242.1:11253160-11272702 GCA_027564515.1 Octopus rubescens | reverse complement strand
GGACAATTTTCACAATAGAATACCTTTATTTCGATCTTTTTAAATTCCATGTCAGACCATGTCTTCCCCAACGGGTAGGCCTCTTGATCAGGATGGATCTCTGCATTATTTGGAGCAATTTATAATGTCTTGATAAACAAAGTTGTTTTTTTTTCCATTTGGTGCATAGATGTAAACATTTTTCTTACTTCCTAATATTGAACATTCAACATAAAGCTGACCATGGGTAAAGCAGGACTCTTCAAGGTGTAAACAGGCAACTGAAAATGTTTGCCCTTGCAATTTGTTGATGGTCATGGCAAAGCTAAGTCACATTGGAAATTGAAGTCATTTGAATTGAAATGGGACATCGTCTCCTGAGTTCGTGCAATGGAGGCTCTTGTGAGCATATCCTCTAATCGTTGCATCCTGTGCTCAGGTGTCTCCTGAAACCATGTGATGGAGGGTCATGTTCGTATATCATCAACTCTATTCCTTTTCTATTCAGGTGTCTCCTGAATTTGCTGCTGATGCTTTGTAAGGGTCTTTTGACTTTGCATGTGTGTAAGGAATTTCATTAGAACAACACACACACACACATACACTCAGCATGAGCGACATACTTATACAGAGAAAGAGTGAAAGAGAGTGTGGTAAATATATATAAAGGGGAGGAAAGTTTACGTTGAGAAAAGTGTAAAAGACAGAGAGAAAGACAGAGCAATGGGATATTTTCTGTTGCTGTCACAAATTTTGAAATTTTCAAATTAAGCGAAAATTTTCAAATTTGTTATATTGATGTAATTTTTCATGCTGAATCCAATTTTGTAATTCATTCAATACAGAAAACTGTTAGAGATGTTTAAAGTTTGATCATTTTTACCCAATCAGAAAACAAGATTTGGAAGCTAGCATTTTCTGCGTGATAGCTGTCTATCACAAAATGAAAGTAAAAACATTTTCTACAAAATATAAACAAAACATTACGACGACGAAAGTTGTAAGAAGTTTTAATGAATAAAGTTATATGAAAACGTCGAACAGACATGTAAAAAATTTAAAAAAGAAAACAATTCTGAATGAGTTGCTTTTTTTTTATTAAATTTCAAAGAGAAAAAAAACTACGTTAGGATTTAGGGTTAGGTTAGAGTTTGGCTCATCGTCAAAGAAAATACATTAGCTAAAACAAAATACATGTTCGGGCAGCAGACTACACCTTCGCTTGTTACTATGAAAACAGGCACCAATGTTTCTGAGGTTTTCGATTAGCTAAAATTACCCCAAATGTACAAGTTTTAAAAGCTATTAACTTTTTATTGATTAATTTATGGCAAAAACGAATTTCATTTTCATAATTATCATATAAAACTAGATCGGTACACCAAATTTGAAAACAATTAGAACAAAATTTAAAAAGATAGAAAACTGATAGCAACTGAAAAGATACCTCTTGGTTTTTTTTTGTGGGGGGGGGACACACAATGAGTAAGATTTACTTTGAGAAAAAAACATTTTTTACAAATGTTTACTGCCTTACAAAAGCTATATCAGATAAGCAAATGACCTTCTCTAAATGCATTAAAAACATATTCAGAATACTATTTCAGAAAATTATCTCTGTTCTCTTTGAGCAAAAGATGGGGCAAAATGAGTAAGACAAGATAAGGTAAATCTGCTGCTTCAATTCTCCAGAATTAGTTTAAAAAAAAAAAAAAGACTCATACACATCAATATCCATCCTTAAACATCAGAAATGTGATAAAAATTTTAAATATCTAGGTTAAATGAAAGAGGATCATGGAAAAATGGCACATGATATGAAATTAATGAAACTTGATTAAATCTAAAAACTCAACATAAAATATTCTCTATAGCTTCTTCATGATCTGCTGGAGTGACTCTCTTCATTATATATTTATGTACCATGCAGTTAAAGAAAAGAAATTATTGAAATTAGTCATTACTCATTTTGCCCCAATTTAGACATCTTCAGTAAGATCCTTCAAGGCTGTGCCCCAGCATGGCTGCAGGCTGACTGAAAGAATATATATATATATATACAAATTATATTACCCATTAATGGACGTTTTTGAGGTCTTTGTTCATGGAGTCAGTACAGATTTGGCATCTCAGGTTGCATGTGGAATGAAGGGTGATATCTGCATAAGAGTGGATGTTTTGGAGGTGATGACAAGTAGGTCATTGTGTAGGAAAAAGAGTGTGGAGGACAGAACCAAACCTTGGAGTACACCAGAGTTGATAGGGTCAGAGAGCTCCATCAGCACAGGCTGTGATTGTGTGGTCTGACAGGAAGCTACCAATACATGATTTGAAAGGCAGATGAAGCCCATAGGCAGACAATTTTGACAGGAGACTTGCATACCAAATATGGTTGAAAGCTTTGCTTATGTCAAGGACAATGAGACAACTTTCACTAAAATCAATAAATGAATTTCCTTATTTCAATGAAGATATAGCATGATGAATTAGTGCATTTCTGTGGTAGACTTAGCATTACAGCCTAACTCTTATTTATTAATTGTTTTCATACAGCATACATTCCTGTGCATTTTCTTGCAGTCATTTAAATTGTAAAATACTCAATGTTCATTCAGAAAAATCCTATATACTTCTCCACTTAGCTATGATTTGCAGTAATGGTTAAACTGCCAAATGTTCTACTAAAGGTTCATTCTCCACTGCCTTATATTTTTAAGTAATTTAAATTCTTGGAGTTGTCTTCCCAGAGCTGGTCAATATGGTAATAATTAGTTCCTCTGACTACGGCACAATTTAATTAAAATATCTCAGTTCTCTACATTAAGTATGTTTGCACTACATTAAGTATGTTTGATTTTTATACAGCAGGTGTCCTGTGCTATTTCCCACCAGTAATTCATTACAGCTTAACAATAACTTCACATTTACCATTATAGATGTTGATAAATAAAATAAATATTCAAATAAATATTCAAATATTTTTCTTTTCTTTAATTAATATGCTTTTTTGTCTCTCTCTATCTCTTCAGATCCAATTGGTTAAAATGTTGAAATCCCAGACAATCAAAGTAATCCAATATAAGAAAGAAGATTTGAATTTCTTCCTTCTTGATCCTTTCATCTCAAGAAAGTTAAAGTATACTTATAACTGTAAACCGATTTCTGCCCATTAAGTTCTTTGGTTTAGAACTGGCATTAAAAAAACCACAAAATCAAATGGAAAGAAAATTCCTCTTGTTTTCCTCTTTCATGTAGTTTCATACTCAGATTTCAATATGCTTAAGTGATATGTAATTTATTATACTATTCTGCACGTGTGGATCAAAATGGAAGGTTATACCATTACTGCAGTTGAAGACTTTCTTGAGAACAAAGACTATTCTTTTTCCTTACAGACAAAGGACAATGATAGCAGTGAATTTGTTTCTGTAGAAGATGAGAGAGCTTCATCACCAGAAGTGATAATTGCTTCAAGTGAAATGTCAAATAGTAAACAAGTCCATCCACTAAATAAACCGTACCAATGTGACCTCTGTCCTAAAATGTTCACCAAACCATTTTACCTCAATCTCCACAGAAAAGTTCATTCAAAGCCCCCCAAGGTCTATCAGTGCTTCGAATGCAAAGATATCTTTTCCACTCAAGGAAAGCTGGCACATCATGAGAAATCGATGCATAAAAACAAAGTTGTGTTCCCTTGTGAGCAATGTGATCAGGTGTTCCCTCTATTTCGTGCATATGTGACACATCAGAAAACACACTCAACTGAAAAGTCTCAAAAATGCGACATGTGTGATAAAGCTTTTGCATATTCAAGTCAGTTGGCTGCACACATGAGAGTGCATACAGGTGAAAGACCATTTCAGTGTAAGCTTTGCCAGAAAAAGTTCACATATTCAGGCCATCTCACTGTCCATATGCGTTCTCATACAGGTGACAGACCTTATAAGTGTGAACACTGTGGCAAATCTTTCACTCAGTCCAGTGACTTAACGCATCATGCCAAAATACATTCAGGTGTAAAACCTCATATCTGTGACATTTGTTCTAAGTCTTTTACTCATGCTGGCCAGTTAATTGTTCATCTTCGCAAGCACAGTGGTGAACGACCTTATCGGTGTGAACACTGCCATAAAAGTTTTGCTCAGTCCAGTCATTTAACTCTCCACATCCGTTCTCACACAGGCGAGAAACCTTTCAAATGTGACCACTGTGAGAAATCTTTTGTTGACTCTAGCCATTTGGCTGTCCATACTCGAACTCATACTGGTGAGAAACCATTTCAGTGTACATTCCTGGGGTGCAACCGTTTCTTTGCACGTTCAAGTCAATTAGCAAAGCATAAACGTTGTTGTCGTTATAATATAGACAATACTGATAAGAGGGATGAGAAAGGAAAACTTCGACCTTATCGTTGTACATTTTGTCCAAAATCATTCATAGATGAGAATCATCTTGATGCCCATACACGAGTGCATACTGGTGAGAGGCCTTTTGCATGTAATTTCTGTGAAAAGAAATTTGTCCTATCTGCTCACCTCACAACCCACATGCGTGTGCACACTGGTACCAAACCTTTTAAATGTCAAGATTGCTCAAAAGTATTCACTCAGTCGGGTAATTTAGCTTTACATCGGAAAAGTGCACATTGTGCACAAAAGGAAAACACTGTGCAGAAGAACAAAATCAAACATAAAAAAATCACTGCAGACAATAAATTAGATGAGTGTTTAGATAGAAACAGAGTGACCTCAGCTGCACCAGACCAAACTACTAATGTGACATCTTTCCAACAGGAATTATTTGACTCTGATAAGAAGGAAAGCTTAGTGACTCTTGAAGAAGAAATCACCAAACTTTATTCTGAAGAGATTGAATGTCCAAACAGTCCAGTTACTTACAATGGTACTAGTCCACCTGTCTTCCCTGGTAGTATTACTTCTGACCGCTTCTTTGAAGCAGTAAGATTACACCGTAAAGAAAAAGTATTGAAAAGAGAGACGCAAGATGAAAATATTGATGGAAATAATAATTGTGATTAAGGACTTAATTGTGAAGCATTTCTTTAACCCTTTAGCATTCAAACTGGCCATATCCAGCCTAAATATTCTACCAGTTTTATGTTAAAACTGGTCAGATCTGGCCTCTCACACCTATCCTACAATGTCATTCTAAAAGTCAGCGATCACATCATGAAGACCTCTTAGCTACAAGATAATGCATGATTAATTCAAAATGTGAATAAAGAAACATTACATTTGAGAGAGTAATCTAAATGCTAAAGGGTTAAATCTCTCTTTTTTTTCTCCCTCCTCCTCTCAATCATCATAACCATCACTATCCTTGGAACAAATCTCCAATAAACTAAGAGAACTGTATGAAATCCACAAATGATTATTGGATGTTGCCATCAAAAGCCAGTGCTGAACCAAACTGAACAAATATGTTTATTTATTTGAGACATTTTGAGTATTTTTTTATCATTGATTTGTTTGTAAATTGTTTTTTTCTCTACAGGTTTTAGTGTTGAAAACAGTTAATATTTTAAACATTCACTTTTTTTTTTGGCAAACTAATTAACTTGTATCCTTGGGATTTTTTATGTATTTTATTTTTTACACTAATATTCGCTAATATGTTATTTTTTTAAAAAAAAGTCTTTATTTCTATTTTTTCTGATTTAAATTTTTTATATAACATGAATTATAATGAAACTAACATTAATCACAACAACAAAAATAATTACCCTCATCATCACAATGATTTTATCAAACTAATCAGAAACTGGTATATATCTGCATTTTTGCAATTATAGATTATTCCGAACCAATTATGAAGCCAGGGTTTGTTTCTGTCCAATACTTCCTAACTAACAATGGTTTCAATATTTGCTATTTCTATTTCTTGAAATGCCTTCTCTAGTCCTATTTTTGCCAAATAATAGCTAGTTCCATTTTGAATTAGTTATTTGTACATATTTCTCCTCTGTCCACATTATGACTACAAAAGTCCTACCTAAGTCCCTTTGCACCTGAAGCTACAACTACACCTGCAACAAAACAACAGCGGTAATACAATAGTATCTCTATATTTACCTTTCACTCTGTGTTAAGTATTACATTTAAGTTTTTCTATAGACAAACATATGCAAACATTACACACACAGCCGTAGCATATATATATATATATAAGACAAGGTATAAATAATGGTCATTACATATTTTTCTTTATTGTCAAAAATATGTAGTATGTAAGAAAAATATGTAATGATCATTATTTATACCTTGTCTTGTATATCATCACTCTGTGTCAAAACCAGTATAACTGGAACACAACCACGGATTTACAATATAGAATGGTGATGAACTATAAACCTCAGACCCTGCCACAAAAATACGTGGAGTTCTTTACAGATCTAAACAATATTGTTATCCTGGTGTACTACGAGAACTTATAATGTATTTTGCCTGGATTGATAATCCCTCACTAATAACTCTCTCTCTCTCTCTGTTATATATATATATATATATATATATATTCACACACATGAACAAGCAACCTTATGTATTGAATGGAACACATGTCTGTTAATACAATGAGTAATCCAAATGTTTGTTCAATGAAACTACCTTCTCATTGTATTATATAGTGTAAGTGGCTGACTATTCTTCTGACATTTGTACTCTTAACATAATCCTCCGGCAGGCAGAACCAGTGTAAAACAGTTTGTAGCAAGATTAGGCCCCTTGAACCATAAGTACAGTCCATCCAACTGAGAGGGGTTCCACACACTATTTTCACCTAACCAATTTCTCACATATGGCTTGTATTGAACCAATGATTCTTGCCCAATGTGCTATACAGTTGGATTGCACTCAGGCATTCATGTTTGCAAAGTGAATTTCTTAAGCTTTCAACTATGGTTGCACTTATTGCAGTTCAGATGTGGCTGTGTGATAAGAAGCTTGCTTCCCAACCACATGGTTCTGAGTTCAGTCCCACTGTGGCACCTTGGGCAAGTGTCTTCTACTATAGCCTCGGGCCAACCAAAGTCTTATGAGTGGATTTGGTAGATGGAAACTGAAAAGAAGCCCATTGTATATATCTATGTGTGTGTGTCTTTGTATGTTCCTCACCACTGCTTGACAACCAGTGTTGGTGTGTTTATGTCCCTGTAACTTAGCAGTTCAGCAAAATAGATCCATAGGCTTAAAAATAAAGAACTCCTGGGGTCGATTTGTTTGACTAAAACCCTTCAAGGCGGTGCCCCAGCATGGCTGCAGTCAAATAAGTGAAACAAGTTTAAAAAAATGCAGACATACACGTATATAAAGACTTTTAGCTGTTTCATTAAGTAAGAAGGAAAAACATTATTCATAGCTAACAATAGCCAAGTAATTCATCAGACACCAAGGACCTGCATCTCTCTCTCTCTCTCTCTATGGAATTAATAAATATATAAATATATAACAGCAGTAAGTATGTTATAAACATATTTTAACTAACCTAAAGTTCATATAAATATATATTTAGAAAAAGAAACAACTATAAATGATATCACACTTGTTGTCCTGTGTGTGTGTGTGTGTGTGTGTGTGTGTGTGTGTGTGTGTGTGTGTGTGTGTGTTAGAAATATAGATAGACAGATATACACGTGTGTATGCATGTATATCATCATCATCATCATTTAATGACCACTTTCCAGCTGGGGAAGTCACCCAGTGGTTGGCATTAAGAAAGGTATCCAGTCATAGAAAGCTGACATTGGAGCTCAGCAAAGTCCTCTTGTTCATCAGCTCCCGTTGAACCCATACCAACATGGAAAATGGACATTAAATGATGATGAGGATGTATGTTTATATTCATGTGTGTGTGTCTGTATATATATGTGTGTGTGTGTGTGCATATGCATGCATATACACATATATGCTTCTCAATAAGAATGAAGTTGGCTCTATTCACACCTGAAAGTATTTTTGACCTGAGACCAACTCAGATGCGCACATAGACTCAGAGTGTCTTGTAGTGAGTTCACTTTTGGTTCTCACAAGACTTAAACGTACCTGTTTTCCCCTAATCCTGTATTTCAATGTCTTCATTTCAACTCACCTCACCTCGACAATGAACTAAACCATGTTTAGAAGTGTTTTTTGGAGACACCTTTTCTACAAACAAACTAAAACAAAACAAGATAAATGATTAAATAAAATACAACAGTCAATGTTTGATTTATCATGTAATGCCATATTTAAGAAATATAAAAATTCCTTTTGCTAACATGTTTTCATGTACAAATAAATTTTGAGGGGCAAGTATGAGCCCCCAATAACCACTTTTTTTGTTACCAAATTGTAACATTTGTGTTCTAAAGGAATCTTAAGTCATCCATCCAATCTTATTAAACTTTATGAAAATTTATTTAATTTGTTGTTATTTTTGATAGGACTGAGGAGGATTGTTTAAAAAAAAGAACATTTTTTTCATTTTATCTTTAGATATGGTCATAAGAACAGCTGTATGGTTTACAGATTTGCTTCACAACTATGTGGTTCTGAATTCAATTGTAGTGTGCAACATTTTAGACAAGTGTCATCTGAAACCAGATTTTGGGATGGTCATTTTTTTTTCTTTTTGCCAAATAACCATACGCACTAATAGTATATACATTATTTACATTATATACATTGGACAGATATTATCCTGATCTTGTATTATTGTTAACAACAATACAAGATGAGGACTCATATCCGTCCAATGTATATAATGTAAATAATGTACATAATTCCTCGTCTCAGAAATATAGAACAATTTTATCTAATCTGTACGGAACTGACATTAGACTCCAATGGAGACATACAGAGAAACTCCATCTGAAACTAGCACATCTCTCAAACCATCTAACTTTCCTGTGTAGATGTAGAGATTCAAATAAAGCTCAAAGAATAGCGGAAAGAGCAGGGCACGCCCTCATCCTTGAGAGGATCCATTATAACCGATGGAAAAAACATCAACGAAATCAGAGACAGATTAAGTGTTAACAACAATACAAGATGAGGACACATATCCATTCAATGTAAATAATGTACATAATTCCTCGTCTCAAAAATATAGAATAATAGTATATATATATATTGTATATATATATGTGTGTGTGTATATATGTGTATATATATATTATATATCCTTTTAATTTGTTTAGGTCAAATGCCTCTGAATGTGCTTGTAAAAGCTCCTATGCTTCTTGTTGTCGACAACCACCTGTTATTCCCATCTTGCAGAGTAATCCTATGGGATGGTTATATATGAGGAACTCCTTACAGCTTAGGATAATTACAGTAATACGAAAATGTTTGTAGATGGAAATTTTTATACTTTATTAATGCATTGCGATATATGTTTCTGCAGAGCACATGTTCGTTTGTGACAATATTCTCAAATCCATAGAAAGCGACGTTTGCTTTGAACTCATAGGAGAAACTGAAAGCTGTATGTAGTTATGTATCTACGTGTATATGAAAGATAATAGATGTTTGTGGGCGTGTGTGACTGACTACAAATACATACAGCTGAACACGGCGCGTGCGCACACATGCACAGAAATACACTCACTAGCTTCCATATTCACGTACATACATAACTACATACAGCTTTCACTTTCTTGTATGAGTTCAAAGCAAACGACACCGTCTACACGTCATGAAAACAAAAGTAAATAAATAAAAATTTGTTACGGACATTAGCGAAGTTTTGCTGCTATAAATGAAAGAATGCCAAATATTATTTATAACATCTCTGGATCTTGAGCATGTTTTTATTCCATGTGTATGCTTTCTCAGGCATTTGCCGAGACGTCAACAAACTGCCAAGGGTTGTCAAGCGTCGGTGGGGGACAAACACAGACACACATTATACAACGGGCTTCTTTCAGTTTTCATCTACCAAATCCACCCATAAGGTCGGCCCGGGTCTATAGCAGAAGACACTTGCCCAAAGTGCCACGCAGAGGGACTGAACCCGAAACCATGTGGTTGGAAAGCAAATTTCTTACTACACAGCCACGCCTGCATTATTATTGTTAACGAAAATTTCTTAATTTGATATGATATAAAAAAAAAGGGGGAATAATCTATTCTAATTGACTCAAATGAGTTTCGAAATTTAAGTGCAGACTGGAATATCCGAAGCTCGATACTTTAATACATCTATACTAACATACGAACATATAATCAGCACCGTTACAAGTTTGACAAGGGAGATAACCAAGCAGACACTCGTCACCGCTTTTAGAAGAGAAAACGTGAAGGTCAACCTTCCTATTGCTTGTTCGTTGTCTGATACTGTAATGTTTTAAAAAAATACGTTCTTCACTTTACACATTTTGATTATCCCCGTTAAACAATTTTCGTAGTCAAACTGAAGTGTACGGATTTGTGAATCAACTTCAACTTTAAAAAGAAGGAAGAAAACAACACACATATTCACATAAAAAAAGGAAAGAGAAAAACCATGCAAACGACTGCAGCCACCGGTAGCCCTGAAATGGCTGATACAGAGACGATGATGAAACAATTTCGTGAGTTTTTATCTTCATACAACAAACTCTCATCCATGTGTTTTATAGACTGCGTGAATGATTTCACCACTCGCCAAGTGCTGGATAAGGAAAGCTCTTGTGCCATAAACTGTATGGAGAAATACTTAAAGATGACACAACGAATTACACAGCGTTTCCAGGAATACCAGCTTCTACAGCAAGGCAATACTGGACCTTCTATCCGGGACCTTACATCGCCTAAATGAGACAGTGATTGGGTTAATATGTTCTGATTTTTGGATACTTTTTGTCTGTGCAGGAATTCATGTGCTGTGGATGTCTCTCCCTGACATTGAAACACACAAGTTTATATATGACATTCTTGCCGATCTCAATGGTAACAGCGACATAACATGAACCCAGTGGAAACATAACTACGGCATCCGCGCACTCACATCAATATTCATATATACACTCACAGATAAAGCAGCGTTTTCAAAGTTTTCTTTAGTAGAGACTTTCATCGAAATATATTCCAATTTCATGTGATATAGCTTCCTGATTTCTACATTTTTGTTTATTGTTTGGGTAAAATGGGAGAAAAGAGAAGTGTAATTAATTTTGTATACCAGAACTAGTGGAGAAAGACGGTGTATTTTAGAGGAATATAAATCTTTTTAATTTCTTGAGTAAAAGTGATATATTTGTGAACTAGTTTGAAATTATTTCGCCTAAACATCATCTACTGGATTACATAAGGTAAATTTAAACAAAACAAAAAAAGCACTGTTCACATACAAATGATGTAGGACTAATTAATAATGAAATGGGCAATTTACTATTATAGTTTTTGAATGCATTCGTCTCTGCAGACCTGGGTCCAATCAATACAAGATTTCCGAACAGCAAATCCAGCTTCAGCTGCAATATCCTTCAGAAGTATATTTTTAGTCCAAGAATAAATGACAGTTGCTCATTGTAACAGATCTTGCTTAAATTCGTCGAAGAATGAATCTACCGATCTTGTGGACTTTTTGTAACCACTTCGGTACCACCTACAAGTATACTGGTTGTCCTCGCAACCAGTATACTTATCTAAATTTACATAAGATAACAGTAATTTGATAATATTGAAGGTAACATTACACGTGCTTTAAAATGAAAGTATTCCTTATTTAAAGAATAATTTAAAAGCTGTTCCGATACTTCAACACTATGAATTACATTTAAAATCTTAATTGTGCCATTTTACTAAACTCCTGTATATGAAATTAATTACACAGCTTTTGTCCCATTTGACCAATTCTCCTCTGTCTGTTAAAATCTTTTGTATCAAGGTGAATTAAAAGTTTGTACAACAAACTTAAGAACACTTGAAATCGTTTTTCACTATAACATATAAATCAATAATTTCACTATAATATATAAATCATTTAATTTTCACTACAAAATGTGTTCTTTTATTCTATTAATGTTTTCACTTATTTTGGATTACCACGAACTTGGTATATCTTTTTCACGAGTTTTAGTCGATTATATATTTATCTCAATCGAATTGTTTAGGGTGTCATAAAGGGACTTAACTCAGTACTAAATACTACAAGGTATTTTCGTCAGACTATATTATTTGTTTAATCTTCCATAAATTTACTTCAATAGTATGTAGTTTTTTTTTGTTGTTTTTGTTTTTATCAATTGCAATATGGTTTCCAAGTTCACTGGCATATTAACATTTCTCTATTATTGTTGTTAAACAATGAAATGGCCGAGTTTCTCGGTTGTTGTAGGTGAAGGGAATAATTTAATCCATTAATATGATACATTGTGACAGAAAATTGAACTTAGTTTCTGATTTTCATTTCGGGAATAAACTGTATTTATGAACTTTGTAACAGTTGTTGGTAAAGCTTGAATCGTTCACCATATAAGCAATTGTCTAGCCTCTTAATCTTCTAGTCACCGCTATCTAACTGTAAAGTATCTTAAAAACTCATAAAAACATTCTAATTTGCAAAAAACAATCAAACCCACATTTAATTGGGAAATATGAAAATTATTTTCCTGGGTGTTTAACTAAGATGTTTGGTTCAAGGTCAGTCCTGATCAATAGATATATGATTAGACATTCCAACTGTCATTTTACAATCTTGGTTTTGGATTAGTTCTTTAATTCTGTTACTCGTTTTTCAATTTTTTTAAATTCTTTTCAATGAAAGTACGATACATTTCTTCATGTCGACATTATCATCGTAAGACTTGGAGTTAGTTAAACAAAAATCGGCCTAGTTGTCGTTTAGCCCTAGGTCAGCCCTCATCTAACAGATGTCCAAAAACATTCTGACTGTCACTACCCCATCTTCTATTCACATATAGTGTATGATTACATTACCCCCCCGTGGAGTTCCAGTGACCAAGTAGAAGTTCTTGGTTTGTGATAGCCAAGTTCTTTGATTAGGTCTTGTATTGAAACTAAATGATAAATCCTAAGAGTTTCTTTTTTATGTTAGGTCCTCCATTGAGCTTCATGGAACAATATTCAAACCAAACGTTATTTACACATCCTTTTTCCTAAGTTTTCTTTGATCACATTCTTTTTCACCTGTAACCTTAGTATGTTGATAACAGAACTATGTTCTTCCTTAACCCTCAATTACCAAAATCTTGAGCTGCAGAACAATTAAAAATGTTTACATTGAAGTCTCTCTCTCTCTCTCACTATTTTAACACCTGCACTGTATATTTCCAGTTAAACTTTTTGATGTTCCCTACATTAAATCTGTTAACACTATCTCAATATTTTAACATACATTTTTCTCTCTCAAATTTTGATATGGGTTAGAGCTGTCTGTACAAATATGTTTTTCAATATCATTAACAGGATACATGTTGCTGCAACTGTAAAAACCTCTCTTGAGTTCCCCCAGCACCATCTATCTTTGGCTACCTGCTTCCAGTTTAGACATGTAGCTTGGTCAAAGTCATCTTGTCACCTTTGTTTAGGATGACCTCTTGAATGCTTGTAGTCACAATGGCCCATTCCATCACCTATTTTGTTCACTTGCCTGTGCTTCTACCATTTGATTTTGTGAAATATGTCAATAACTCCCATTTTCTCTCAAATTCATCTTTTGCCATGCAATGTCAGTCCCATCATTATACATTCCATTTTGCATTGGGTGGAGACTGATCTTTGTATCTGTGTTGTTCAGTGACCAAGTTTCATTCTTTGGGTGCTTTCTTTTTAAACCCTAATGGCATCCTATTTCTCATGATGGAGTCTAATTTTGACAAATGTGACCCAGCTCAGGCTGATTCTATTTCACTTCTCCTGCTCACAGTTTTTTGTTACCAAATGTCTCAGGTAGATGTAGACATAAATTTCTTCAATCCTTCCCCTGTTGATGCTGCTGTCCATTTTTCTTTTTTGCAGTGGACTTCATTTTTTCTTAAGTGTATATTTTGGTTTGCTGCTATCATGGATGTCTTGAAGCATTTTCTGTTGTTCTGAGTTCAAATTCATAGATCAACACTCATTGACAATCAGATGAGACTGGTGTTTGCCAAATATTTTTGTACTTGTTTTCCTTGTTTATCTTTCATATTCCTTTATCTTTTACTTGTTTCAGTCATTAGCCTGCAGCCATGCTGGGGCACCGCCTTGAATATTTAGTCGAATTAATTAACCCCAGTACTTTCTTTTTTTAAGCTTGGTACCAAAATCTTTTGCTGAACCACTAAGTTACGGGACATAAACACACCAAGCAGTGATGGGGGACAAACACATACACAGGCTTCTTTCAGTTTCCGTCTACCAAATCTACTCACAGGGTTTTGGTTAGCCCAAGGCTATAGTAGAAGACACTTACCCAGGACTATGTGGTTGGGAAGCAAGCATTTTACCACACACCCCACACCTGTGCCTATTACAGCATCTTGTAAATAATGTATGTGAGATACTATCATCCTGTCTTGTGCCTATTTGCCTCATGAACCTTTTACTGTCTCTATGCAGATGTATCATAGACATTGCTTCAATATAGAAGGTGGTTAAGCTCGATTGACTCCTTGATTCTCATGTACTTGGAACATAGGTTCAAATTAAATGCTCTCAAAAGTTTTCTCATGTCTACAAGTGCAAAATACAGTGGGATGTTGTAATTCTGCATCTTCTTTTGTAGCTAGTTTACTACATGAAGATGATCAATTGTAGAGAAACTTGTCTGGAAGCCAGACTATTCTCAACGTTGATGTCCTAGAGTCCTTAGCATTCTTTGCACGATGACATGAAAGAAGACTTTGTATATGATAGGGAGCAAACTAATCGACCTTCAATTCTTGATGTCAAAAGTGTTTCCTTTGGGACCAAGCAGCACCACTGCCATTTTGTCATCTCATTTACTGAGTTTCTATGTCATCATCATTTAGCGTCTGTTTTCCATGCTGGCATGGGTTAGACGATTTGACTGGAGAGCTGCACCAGACTTCAGTCTGTTTTGGCTTGGTTTCTATGGCTGGATGCCCTTCCTAACACCAACCACTTCAGAGAGTGTACCGGGTGCCTTTAACGTGTCACCTTTGATTTAATTTGGGGTCCATCTTTCTACAATATGATTCCTGGGGTTTCCATGTTCAACTTTTCTTTCCATTGTATTCCATTTGCATAGCAGTGCAGGCAGTTGTATGTCTTACATTGGCTGATCTTGATTGTCAATAAGTCGACCTCGGCAAAATTTGAACTCAGAATGTAAAGACGGACGAAATACCGCTAAGCATTATGCCCTGTGTGCTAACGATTCTGCCAGTTTGCTGCCTATAATAAAAAGACTCTGAAAAAGATATGTGAAAAGGACTCCTAGTTTAGTTTGAGTACTAAATCAAGCAAATGTTTATTGTGAGAGGTCACACTAAGCCAGTTATAAGTATGCCCAGCTATAGATCTTTTTGTTCATCTAGCCTCTGTCAAAGGTGCAAAGAGCCTTGTACTCATCTTGATCTTTATTATTGATATCTCAAGAATAAGACACATGTGATGCCATTAAAGGCTAATGCAATAAAAGGTCAGTTAAGTCCTTATTATCCTTGAATTTATTATGACTTGTACCATGAACCCTATATGGTTGGCATGGCAGGGTGGCAATCATCATTTAGTTGTAATCAGTTGTTTGTGGTAAGACACTCATTTGATGTAGGAGTGCATTGAGTCACATTCCATCTGAGAGTGTTCTTTCTCAAAGAACTTCTGCTCAATCACATGACCTTTTAGGATATTGTTATAGAACAGTGGCCATCTATACTACTACCATACATGTTTTGTTCAGGTCAGGTGATGTGTCTGAATACAAGATATGACTTGAATCTATTAGATGAGTTCTCGAGTAGTAGACAAAGCAGGTTAGCAGCATGGTGGCTTTCTGTCTCATACCACACATAGCAATCACCAGCATTTGTATGTAAGCCTGACCTACATGCCAACTTGGAAGCTAAAAGTTTATGTTGCAAGTCAAATGTTACAGCGTCAACTCCTCTGCTCTTATCACTGTCTTCCAATAGTTGAGCTTCATTCAGTCTTTCTTGTTATGTGGTCTTTTTATGGCCCATGATCTGTTTCTGTTGTCATGTATATTGTTGTATATCACTTCTAAAAATGGAAACATTCTTGAGAGAAAACTAAAACAACAATGCTGGAGTCGCAACATAAGTAATGTTGATAATTGTATAATGTTAATAATCTCTAAAAAGTGACTACTGACCTCTTTGGAGTACAAAAAAAATCCTATAGTTGAATTCACATCCGTAACCTTTCTGGAGTATCTATCACTACAGACATTACAGAATGGCTGTACACATCTCCAATTGCTATACCTGAACTCTATTAAACTGCTGGCTCTTGCTGTCTCCAGATCGAGTACAATCTCACCAGAAAATGGAATAAACAGATGGTTGTAAATGCAAAATCCTTAGCAGGTAAAGAATTATAAACCAACATAGGTAGTGGCTAGTGACTTCAAATGTAGAGTAGAACTAAAGGGGCTCAGACACAAACCAGTCTGGAAAAAGGAAGATATGGAAGCTTAAAGGTCTATTGAACAGTCAGAAATTTAGGTACAAGTTGAAATATTTGATGAGGAGATAGAGAAGAACAGGGTGTTTTTTGAGACAACCTATGAGTGACAAACTAATCTATGGCTGGTGCAAAGTTCCAGTCAGACCAAGGATAATGTGGTGGTGGACTGAGGTAGACAGGCTTGGAAAGACTAGTAAAATGGAGGCAGCAAACAATTATATAAGGTGTACATTGCAAAGGGAGAAGCAGAAAGTAAGAGGTTTGCCAATGCTTCATAGCATAGCTTGAAGTATTTCTGATAGCAAGACAGGCTGAGAGAAACCAGATTTGTGGATGAGAAGTATGTGCAGTTGGATAATGGTATTCTTGCACTTAGTGATTCTGAAAAGATAGAGGCATGGAAACATTACTATGAGAAGTCACTAAATGTGGAGAATGCATGGGAGAAAGAGGGTCTTCCTAACATGGACCCAACAGAGCGATTCTAGTTGACAGCTATATAAAGCAATTAAGGATATGAAGGCAAGGAAAGACTCTGGTCCATCAGGAATCATTGCTGAGATGCCTAAAATATCTGGCAGACTGGGATACAGCCTAATCACCTGTATAGTTAATCAGGTTGCACAGGAAAGTGTTATACCCAATGACTGGCACAGCAGCATTGTAGCCAACTGTTACAAGGGTGAAAGAGATGCCATAAAATTACAGTTATCAAATGCTGGACCAGGTCATAAAAGTTATAGAAAGATATAGCCTAATTAATTAGGAAGAGAATTAGATTAGATGAGATGCAGTTTGCTTTTGTGCTAAGGAGTACTACTGAAGCCCTTTTTCTAGAAAGACAACTGCAGAAGTATTTAGCAAAGAGTAAGCAATTGTATTAGACATTTGTTACTTGGAGAAAGCCTTTGATGGGGTACTTCTCTTTATGATTTGTTGGTTCCTGTGAGAGCTTGGGTTAGACAAATAGCTTAAGAGCCATACATGCCATGTACAGGGGTGCTATCAGTGAATTGAGAGTTAGCAACAAATTTAGTGTATGGGTAGGAGTTCACCAGGGCTTTGTTCTCAGGCCACTCCTATTTATCATAGTCTTCTTGACCATAAGAGAGAAATTTAAGACTGGTTGTCCTTGGGAACTACTATATGCTGATGACCTCATTCCTATAGCGGAATATGTAATATGTTAATTTAGCAATGACCAAAGTTCTAGTGAGCAGGAAAATAAACAGGTCTCTACTCCCTTCAGGAAAATGGCTCTGCTTGATATGTTGGAAAGGTGTAGATAGAAATTCCATATAGTGTACTCAGTGCAAGCTATGGATACACAAGAGGTGCAGTGAAATCACAGAAAATCTAGACTTTGTATGTGGCAGATTTGCAGGAGCAATGAACACTAAGAACATATGGGAAATAGATTTTCTCAAATGCTCAAGAGCTTCTCTAAAGGTAGGTAGTAGATAATTTCTGTACTTAGATAACCTAATTAACAGTGAATCAGGATGTTTTGAAAGTATAGTTGCTAGACTAAGAACAGTATGGAGAAAGTTCAGAGAGCTGTTACCTCTGTTGGTAACAAAAGGTCTCTCTCTCTCACACACAGAGTGAAAGGCAGAGTGTGTGATATTTGTGTATGAACAGCATTATACATGATTATGAGACATGGGGCCCTGAATGTAGAGGACATGCAAAGACTAGAAAGGAATTAAGATAGCTTGCTATGTTGGCTGTGGAACATCAAAAGTAGTGTGCAAGGAAGAAGACTGTGCTGGTATGGTCATGTGTGGTCTGTTTGGATGAGAACAGCTGTATAAAGAAGTGCTCATTGCTAAATGTGGAAGAGGGAAACACAGGAGAAGACAATGGGATGAAGTTGTGAAGGCTGAACTAAAGATGTTCAGCCTCATGGATGAAACAACAAAGGACCAAGATGATTAGAATTTCTCTGTGCTTGAGAAGATCCTGAAAATACAATGTCTATATACCCACTGGACCCTACCCCAATCTGTCCAAGGCAAGCCTTCTCACCTTTTTAACATTTATCCCTCTACTCTTCTTATTACAGCACTGTTCAGTTGCTGTAATCCTATGAGAGTAGAAAATTCACATATTTCATCTTTCCTTTGTACTACCAGTTACTTTCCCCCTCTTCCTTTTAAAATCCATCCCTCCCCACTTAATTTTCTACTGTTCAATCCACTTATCACCTCCTTCCTGAGCCACTATTTCTTTCACTTTCCACCCCATACAGATATTTACCATTGACCATACCTCCACCCTTGTTCCATTCACCTCTACCTCCGTCTAACCGTCACTCTCCTCTCACACTCTAATGAACTTATTCCCCCACTTCCCAATATTTTGTATGTAGTCTCTCTTATACTCATCTACTTGTATCTTGAAAGTACAGATACCTCATCATTGTCTTCTTTCCAGCTACTCCTACTCACCCTTATATAATGTAAGTTAGACATGTAACTCCACTATAGTAAGACACTTGTGTCTATCCCTCTATCATATTTTAACCTCTCAGCACCTGGCATAAAGCCACCTCCCTCTCTACTCCAACCCCACTCCATCGAGGAATCATTTTCTTTGTCTTGCAATTTACTTGGCAACCTCACTGGTGCTGGTGTCATGATAAACGCACCCAGTGCACTCCGTAAAGTTGTTGGCATCCAGAAACCATGTTGAAATCGATATAGTCCTCTGATCTGTTGAATCCCTGTCAAACCATCCAACCCAAGCCAGCATTGAAAATGGACATTAAATGATGACACACACACACATTTAAGTTGCAGGTTTATAAACATGATGAGTCAAACAGACACACGCACATAGATATATATTAGTATATATATAGGCGCGGCGTGGCTGTGTGGTAAGAATCTTGCTTCCCAACCACATGGTTCTGGGTTCAATCCCACTGCGTGGCATCTTGGGCAAGTGTCTTCTACTATAGCCT
>JAOPUL010003242.1:11119669-11131585 GCA_027564515.1 Octopus rubescens | reverse complement strand
ACACAGAACTAACTCCCCCACGCAGGTTAGCCATGAAAACGGCAGTGAGAATTGATGAAACCCAAGGAAGGTGGAAAAAATGCTAACCAGCAGCCACTGGAATCGAACCAGCGTCTCTCTCTCTCTCTCACTGCTGTTTTCACGGTTAACCTGCGTTGGAGAGTTAGTTCTTTGTATATATATATATATATGTATATATGTAACCCATGCTTGCGTGGAAATATGGACGTTAAAGGATGATGATGATGATGATATATATATATATATATAAAATTTAAACTAAGATTAAGTGTTGCTAAGCAACAACAGGAATAGTATAGTGATAAAGGGTTTTATTATGTAGCAGTGGTAGATTCAAATCTTACAACAAGCTACTAAACAGAGCATGGACACCATGATCAGAAATATTAACATTATCCAAAACACTAAAATTAATATTTTAACCACTGATTCCTTTTGAAGTTAAAGAAATAACTAATCAACCAATAAAAACAAAAAAGAATACAGAACAATCAGTTTAACAGTTTCCAAGTTCAAATTCACTGAATGAATTTCATCATTTGTGAGGACATCATTGTTTGAGCCTTATTTCATTCACTTCTTCTCAGGAATAAGTATAAAAACATCTGGAGATGTTATCTCTGATAAACAGACCTCTTATCCAGAGTGAGATTTCTCTCACCTCTTCTCAGCACTACAGAAACTAGAGTTAAATATTTATCCAATAGATCTTTGAGCTTTATGAATGAATGAATGACTATTTTTAACTTATTGCTCCAAGCATCACTAAAAAAAAAAAGTGTCAAAAAGACAAGATCTTAATTACATATATTTGTTCATTCATTTCACATCCATTTTTCCATGTTAACATGGGTTGAACAGACACTTATTTGAGGGAGGATTTTATGGTCAGATACTTTTCCTGTTGCCAATCCTTACCAATTTTTCAATAAAAGGATTTTGTATTCCACAAGTCTTTGAAAGCATAGAGTGACTGGCTGTAATGTCAACAAACAAAAAATATAAACAACACCATTTTGCTTAGGTTTAGAATGTCAATATTCACACAGGCTGATCTCAAGATGCTCAGCCTTACAGAGGAGATGACAAAGGACTGAGAAGATTGGGGATTCACTGTTCTCAAGAAAACCCATCCATCACAGCAAAAATGATATCCTAAAACCCCCTTGGTTATGCTTGTGCATGCAAGCCCTGCCTCTCCTCTGTCCCCATCAAGCATTCCTTAATGCCCATCACTCCTCTAGTATAGTACTACTTGGTTGCTGTAATCATCTGAGAGCAAAATCTACACATATTACATCCCCTCCCTACCCTTTCAGTTACCTACTTACCCTCCCTCCCTCTCTCCTGGAACCACTTCCATTATTATCAGCCCTTCCCACACTATTTCCACCAACCACCTCCTCCCTGTGTCTTTGCCACTATTCTCTCTCTCTCTTTCCATTCTCCATTCTTAACCCCTTTCATATCTGCTATCATTCTCAATGCCCTCTTAATCTGCAATCATGACCACCCACCCTCCATTTACGATAACCACCCTTATGTACCTCTACATCTCCCTCCCCACCGTTTCTATACCTTGCACATCATTCTGTTACTTTCTGATCTAATCTCCTTCCTGAGGTATTCCTATATATCTTACCTTAACCCTCTCCATACAGGTATTTCCCATTAACCACACCTCTACCCCTGTTCCTCACTTGCTACATTCACCTGTTCCCCCTCACCTGATCTTTTCTCTGTATCCTCTCTTATACCCACCTTCTTCTAGCCTGAGATGCATCTCCATCTTCCTTCTCCTTTCATATAATGTGGGATAACCTTGTACCTCCTCTATAGCAACACACCTCAGCTTGTCCCTCTATCATATGTTAGCCTCTCAACACCTGACATAAAACCATCACCCCTCATACCCCTTGAAAATACCACACCCATTTAGTTAAAGAGGCTTTTTCCTTCTTCCTGTTCTTTTCTTATCTTAGTGACCTTACTAGTGCCAGTGCCATGCAAAAAGCACCCAGTACATTCTGTAAAGTGGTTGATATCACGAAGGGTATCCAGTCATAGAAACCATGCCAAAGCTGACACTGGATCCTCTCAAACCATCCAACCCATGCCAGCATGGAAAATAGATGTTAAATGATGATGATGATGATAACGACAATGCACACACACACACACACGATGGGCTTCCACACAGTTTCCCCCTACCAAATTCACTCACAAGGCATTGGTTGGCCCAGGTAACTAATAAAAGACCAGGATGCAAGGCAGTGAGATTAAACCCAAAACCATCAGGTTGTAAAGGAAACTTCTTAGCCACACAGATACGCTAATGCCTATATATAAATAAATATATACACGCGCGAGTGTCGGCTGAACAGTTCATAAGCTGACCAAGATGTTCTCATAGGATGAGACTAAATGAGGTTTATTTTTCAACATAGCACCCCCTTGTGGTAAACACACTTCTTCCATCGGTGTTGCAGTGCTTGGATCCCATTGGTCAAGAAGCTTTCACTCTGTTGACCAAAAAAGTCAACAGCAGATAGAGCCAAATCAAGAGAATAGGGAGGGTGATCAACCAGCTCAAAGCCAGTCATGCACCACAGCTATTGAAACCAAGGACTTGTATGCTGAAGCATTGTCCTGATAAACACAAGACCCCTTTTGTCAGTTTTCCTGGGCATTTGGTCTTAATAGCCTTTCGTAACTGCCTCAGCAAGTTGGCATAGTACTCTCCATTGATGGTGTGGCCCTTTTGAAGGTAGTCAATAAACAGAATGCTTTTTGCATCCCCTAAAACTAAGGACACCACCTTTCCTGCAGATGAAACAACATTGGCCTTCTTTGGAGCAGGTGAGGAGGGATGTTTCCACTGAATGGATTGACTCAAAGTGTTGAACCCCAAAATCCCTCTGGGTCAGGAAACGTTCAAGGAAATCAGCTGGATCTGCCTCAAACATTGTCAGAGTTTTTCATGATGTGATCAGCCTGGTGCGCTTTTCATCAGGTGTCAGAAGACGCAACACCCATTGAGCAGAAACCTTTGTCATACCAAGTTCATTGTGCAGAATATTCTCAACTCTCACAAGATATGCTAATAGTATTGGCTATTTGAGTTTATAGTCAATTGCCTGTCATCCATCACCATGTGGTGAACACAATCAATGTTTTCCCAGGTGGTGGCAGTTGCAAGACGTCCAGACCTTGTGTCATCATGAAGACTCCCTTCCACTCCTAAATTCAGCTGTCCACTCTTGCACTGTTGATAAAGCTGGAGTGCCATCCCCTAATGTAGCAACCATGTCAGCATGAATGTTCCTGGGAGCTAAACCCTTCTTCTGCAGGTACTTGATAACACCACAATTGCAAATTTTGTCGATTTTTAAGAGAAGTCACTACTAGTTACATTTGAAGTGTTCTTTGAACAGTCAGATGTCAGTTTACCTGGAAAGAAACAATGTAGTTATTAATAAGAAGAGTTGAAATTAATGCATGCAAAAGTTTTCAGCTCTAGCATAATTCCTTCATAGTCAGCCTATGAACTTTTCAGCCCACCCTCGTATTTTACCATGTTCCCAGAGTTGACAAATGTGTAGTATCCCCCTTTATATCCATTTTCTGAAAACCTTTCAGTTGATCAAATTCTTATGCTACTATACACTGTATCAATACTAACAAGCAGTATTCAACTTAGTTTTTCATGCAGAAGAAAAAAAAAACATCTTTACTGTCAATAAGGTTTAGCAATTTTCTAATTGTCTTTCAACCTAAGTGCTATGATATTTTCATTGTTAAGCAGAATCACAAGAGTCTTGTGTTTCTTTATTCTTTCCTACATGTTCTTTAATTAGAATGCATAACATTTTTTCAATAGTTTTATATAATCTGTGATGGAAAAGGAGGTGGGAAGTAATGGGAGAGCATTCCTCTAATTTTCAGCTTATGGAGGAGAGGGCTTATAGCATCTAATCCTCACCACCTTCCCAACCACAGCCTCACAGATCTTAGTATGCCCCAGGTTCATAAAACATTTCCATCAATACATATAATACTCAGTTATGCTTATATATAAACCAGTTCTTCCTTCTGGTTTATACATTTCTACACATAGAATAATATTGAGAATTTAAACCCTTATCAAAAAAGGAAGTTACAAATATAACTTTTAAAATCTTACCTTAGGAGCAAGATGTTCAAAAATAGCTCGTTCTACTCCAGTACCAAACAAATCAGGTTGTGGATTTGATTCAATTCTATAAAGGGTATTGTTTAAATAGGCAAAATGTAAGTTAATCTAAAATTAATGGATTGCTATCAATACGAATAAAAGCAGAGGGTTGGTAGAAATAATAAAGTGCTGGAATAAAGGCCTTGTAGTATTTTGGTTATTTTCTCTCTGTATGTTTTGACTATATATATTATACTGGTGGGGGTGTCAACTTAATATTTCATTCCTCCGTGGTTGCTTGATGCAAATAATAAATACCACCCAATCACCCCGCAAAAAAATGATTTTTACTCCCTGTTAAAAAACAAAAAAAAACAAAAAAAATCACCTTGACGAGGCCCAGATTAAAGATTTATTACCAAAATATGGAGTTTTAATTTTATAAGAAAAAAATGTGATTGTGTAATGTTCATGCCTTTCTTAAGAACATAAGTTCAATTAAATGACTACAGATGAGGATTGAAAGGTGGCTATGGTTAGATCTCCAAAAAGTTTATCCCTGCTTATTGATTTCTTTTCATTTAGCGCAAAGCTTTTTATGCACAGGAGAGGACATATGGGTTGTTGTGAGGTTTATACTTTCTTTCAAGGCCACAATAGCATAACTGAAGTGGAATGTATTTAAATTAGTATCAAATAAGCTCACAAATACAATTTACTGAAAGCTTGCCTTTCATCATGTTGTATTCTTAATCACTAAAATTATTGCTGTTTAACACTGGCAGAAGACCACAAATTTTTAGGAAGGGTATAGTTGATTACACCAGTTCAAAGATTTGACTGGTATTTTATTTTAGTGAACCAAGAAGAATAAAAGGTAAAGTTGATTTAGGTAGAATTTGAACTCAAAATGTTAAAAAGGATGTAATTAAATAGTACAAAGAATTTTGTCTGACACTCTAATGATTCTGCCAACCCATTACCCTATCAATTACTGAAAGCTTTTTCTATATGATAAGAGACAAACGAATACTTTACACATACCAGTGACTTGCAGAGGTGCCACATGAAGACTGTGCATTCATACTGAATATTTAGGGCAAGATAAACTAGCAGAGTCAGTCTTTTTTCCAGCTGTACTCACAGGAAGATCTGATCCTGTATTTACAATTGTTTTCATTGTAATAATAAATGCTATGCCATCAAAAGACTAAAAATTCATAATAATAACTGGAGGAAAATTGTCACTGAAGAATGTTTATGCTAGAGTCAAAAGAGGAAAATAACAAAGAGAAAAGAAGAAAAAAAAAGAAGAAAAAGGCACATGAAAAAATAAACAGCCTCCATGCTTAATTCAATGAATGCTAAAGTCATGAATTAGTGGCAGCAGAATGGAAAATCATGACTCATGAAAGGTTAAATAGATATATTTTGCAACTGATAGTTCATGACTTTAATGTTCATGAATACAAACATGGTGACTGTTGTATTTTTTCATGTTCCTTTTTCTTTTCCTTTTTTTTTCTACCTCCGTTAACTCTTATTATATAAATAATGTTCATTGATGTATTTTCTGGGAAATGGCATTTATTATTGCTGTGGAAACAATTGTAATATCAATTATAATAATCAGTGTGTGCATCACCACCACCACCACCGTCACAGCTGCTGCCATCATCATCATATTTATCATCAATAATAAACATCTATTTTTCATATTGGCATGGGTTTGATGGCTCGATAGGATCCAGCAAGCCTCAGGGTTGTGTCATGCTCCAATGTCAGCTTTGGCATAATTTCTATGGCTGGATGCTCTTCCTAACACCCTCCTTTTCATCATCATCCTCCAGGCTATAACAGAGGAATATAAGACTAGCTGCCCTTGGGGACTACTATATGCTAATGATCTAGCAGAATATGTAACAGAATTAAAAAAGAAATTCCAGGTTTGGAAGTAAAACCTGGAATCAAAGGGCCTTAAAATTAGTTTAGCAAAGACCAAAGTTCTAGTAAGCAAGATAAGACTCTACATGTTTCAGGTCTGTAAGAAGGGTGTAGGCAGGAATTTCATCACACAAGAAGTGCAGTGGAATTACAGGAAGGTTAATGGAGAAAGCAGTGTTTGTGTGTGGAAGATGAATAGCAGCCATGAAGACTAAGGATACACATCATCATCATCATCATTATTTAATGTCCATTTTCCATGCTGACATGGGTTAGACAATTTGACTGGAACTGGCAAACTGGAGAGCTGCACCAGACTCCAGTCTGTTTTGGCTTGGTTTCTATGGTTGGATGCCCTTCCTAATGCCAACCACTCCAGAGAGTGTACCGGGTGCCTTCAACATGTCACTGGCAGGGGTACTTTTAATGAGGCACTGGCACGGGTGATTTTACATGTCACTGGCACGATATGTCACCGGCAGGAAATGGATTTTCTCAAATGCCCTCTGGAAATAGTAGATCATTTCTGTTACCTTGGTGACCTATTTAGCAGTGGAGGAGGATGTTCCAGAAGTGTGGTGGCTAGAATAAGAATAGGATGAAGAAACTTCAGAGAGCTTTTACCTCTGTTGGCAGCAAAACGTTTCTCTCTCTGAGTAAAAAGAAGATTGTATGATGCTTGGGTACAAACAGCAATGCTACATGATAGTGAGATGTGAGCCATAAATGCAGAGGATATGTGAAGGCTTGAAAGGAATGAAGCTAGTATGTCCCATGAGATGTGCAACATCAGTGCACATGTAAAAAAAAGTGCTAGTGTATTGAGAGAAAAATTAGGCATAAGAGGAATCAGGTGTAGTGTGCAATAGAGAAGATTGTGCTGGTATGGTCATGTGATGCATATGGATGAGGACAGTTGCATAAAGAAGTGCTGATCAGCTAAAGTGGATGGAACTTGTGAAAGAGAGAAACTCAGGAAGATAAGGGATGAAGTATTGATGGCTGATCCATATGGAGATGAGAAAGGGCCAAGATAATTGCTGTTTTGCTGTGCTTGAGAAGAACTATCCACCACAACAGAAGTGATATCTTAAATGGTCATTCTTGTATGAGTGGGGTGGGGGTGAGAGCTGCCTCACTTCTACTCCCTCTGCCCTGTCAAGCATTTTCCCCATTTCCCATCCCCAAACACTCATCCCTTCTCTATCTATGGTACTATTTGGCTGCCGTAATCATCTGAGAGCAGAATTGGCACATTTTATATCCCCTTCCTTCTGGTTACCTCCATCCCCCCACCTCCCCTGGAACTGCTTCCATTTTTATTATCATCCCCGCCCACACTATTTCCACCAATCACCTTTTGTGCCTTCAGCCACTGATCTCTCTCCTCTGATATACCCCATTCTTAACACCTCTCTTATCTGCTATCATTCTCAATCCCCTCTTATTTCTACCATTATACCCCACTTATTATAACACCATTATGTACCTCTATATTTCCCTCTCCACTGCTCCTACACCTTGCACATCATTTCACTACTTTCTAACCTATTCTTCTTCCTGAACCACTCCTACAACTCTCACCTTACACCTCTCCATACTGGGATTTCCCTCAACTGTACCTCCACCCTGGTTTATCACTCACTGCATTTACCTCCACCCCTACCTCTCACCATCTGGTACTCCACACCTTACATGATATAAAGGCATCCACTCTCTCATCTCCTCCCATAACCTACTATCCGCATCCTCTCTTATGCCAATCTTTTTGTACATTGAAAGTTTGCTCTGGCAAACTTCCTCTATCTCCTTCTCAACTCCTCCCACCTACCTCCATATATATTAGGAGTTAGCCATATATCTCCCCTATAGCAAGATACCTGTGCTTGTCCCTCCATCTTATTTTAGCCTTTCAACATCTGGCATAAAGCCACCTTCCCCTCTCAAATACTCCCTACTTAGAAGTGGAAGCTTTTTCCTTTTTCTTTCCCTATTCTTCTTCTATCTTGCAAGTCAGCAGGCAACCTCACTGGTGCCGGTGGCACAAAAAAATCCCTCCAGTACACTATTCTTATTCTTGCAACTACACTTTCAGAACATTTTCCTTCAGTGCTTATAAGATTGCCTAAGTAATGTAAACTATCAACTACATCTAGGACATTTGAGAGAATCAATTTTCCATATATCTTTAATCTTTATGACACCTATGCATCTTCCACATACAGACATTACTTTCTTCATTAACTGCACCTCTTGTGTGTCCATAGCCTGCACTGGGTACACCATATGGAATTCCTGACTACACCTTTCCTACATATTGAGCAGATCCACATAGCTGAAATGAGTGGAGTCTTGTTTGTTTTTCTGCTTATTTTGATTCTGGTCTTTACTAAGCTAACTTTAAGGCCATTTGATTCCAGATTTTTCTTCCATTTCTGGATTTTCTTTTCTAATTCTGTTACAGATTCTGCTATGACAATGAGATCATCAGCATATAGCAGTTCCAAGGGGCAGCTGGTCTTAAACTCCCTTGCTATGGCCTTTATGACAATGATGAATAGGAGGGGACTGAAAACCAAGTCCTGGTGAATGCCTACCTGTACACTAAATTTATCACTACACTCATGGCTAACTCTCACTCTACTGACAGCACCCCTATACATAGCTTGTACAGCTTTCACAAGCCATTCATCTACCTCTAGCTTCCTCAGAGACCACCATATCACAGAGTGAGGGACTCTGTCAAAGGCTCTATCTAGGTCAGCAAATGCCAAGTACAATGTTTGATAGCACCAGTAATATTTCTCCCTGGTACAAAACTATATATATGTATATGTCTATCTATCTTTCTGCCTGTCTATGTATGTATGTATGCATGCATAGCTAAACCCTAACCATCACTCACGAATAAGTATGACTTGGTTGCATGTATTATGCTTTTCTTAATTGTTTTAGGTGCCTATGTATCATGAGTAGATATAGACACCCTCTAGATCATCTTACTCTTGACTCGCATATTTGAGGATGTGACAGCTGGAGGGTGAGATGCTGCACCAACACTTGGATGGTTCTCATTTTAGCCAGTGTAGACCAGAGCAACTTGAAATTAAGTGCATTGCTCAAGGACAAAACATACTGCGCACTCCAGGAATCAAATCCACAACCTAATGACCATTCAATTTGACATAAACACCTTAACAAATACAATTCCAGATGTTTACACACATACACACACGCTAAATACCTACTCGCATCGATTCAACACAAACACTTTTTAAGAGCTACACCAACATCAATCAGCCATTAAATATCTTTTATAATAGAACCAATTTTAATTAGTATCACAGTTAAATGCCTTCACAAATAAACAATTTTAAAAGTCTGTAGCGGGACCTAAATTCAATAATTGTGTTTTAAACTCAAATACACGTGACTTGACTTAAATCTAAGGATTAATCAATCAACCAATCACATAACGTCAAAATAACCAGCCAATCAGGTTGCGTTATTTTCAGTAAAAATTTAATATGACTTGAGCCTACCCGTTGCAGTAAATGGGGCCGACAAAGACTGTACCAACCAGTTGGTAGGGCAACAGCCCAGTTGGTGCGGTGACCAGCAGTTGGTGTGGTGACTTGCCAGTGGTGTGGCAATGGTGAAGCCACCCCTTCAGCAAGCACTTGGCAATGGTGAAGCTAATCAACTCAACAACCAATGTGACCAGTTTAATACCAATCAACACAGAAATGTTTTGCCAACAATAACTTCATCGTTGTATTGCTTTTCTTCTATGTTCTTTATATTTCAAGAGGTGCCTCAACTATGTACAAAGTAGCTGTGAATAAAATGTCGTTATAAATACAAACAGAGTCAGATGTTCATATTTCATCAGCACTACATCCTTCCGACAACAACGAATCTTAACAGCTAAAAGTCCTCTAACATTTTCAAACACAGCTTAGAACCATGTAATAAAAAAAACTTAGACAAAACAATAGCCTTATTTAGATTAATAAATATAGAATGAATAAGCAAAGTAAAAACATACTCCTCATCCAAAAATAACCAATGAAGTGGGAAAAAAAACAACAGTCAATCAGCAAACCATTTAACAAACACAAGCATGGACTACTGCCAAACACCAACAAATGTAAATATACTAGCAAAACCAAGTTGTAACAATTCTTGCCTGAAGATCACAGTGGCATAAAACTTAAGTCTCAAGGTAAAAATTCAGTTTCAATAAATCATATATTATACATGTATTGAGCATTCCTTTGTCATATGTTTCAGACAATTCAACATCTGTGTACATATATATATACTGACAGTATATGAGATTCCAATAAGTAGTGCAGAAAGGGTAGAGAGGAAGGTAAACAAATACCTCCGAATGTGGCTAGGTGTCTGCCACTTCCCCACAAGCTTCACTTCATAAGATCTGAACAGCTACAACTTCCATTGTCATCCGTAGAGGAGGAATTCAAAGTCGCAAAATGTAGTGTTGTAATGATGTACAGGGACTTGCAGGATGAGCTTGTTAGACATGCAGGTATTACAACAAGGTCCAGGTCAAGGTGGGTAGCTAACACTACAGTCGCACAGACTGAAAGCAAGCTGGAACTACCTGACATCATTGAAGTTACATGCAGAGGTCGGCAGGGTCTCAGTTCTTCCCATTTCCAACTATTGAAGAAGGCAGACATCAAGGAGAGGAGGGCCATGATCCAGGCAGAAATTCAGAAACAGGAAGAAGAAAGAGAGTCAAGAACTTTGGAGCTGGTATCTCAAGGTGCCTGGACTAAATGTGACCTCCCTAAGAAAAGGTCACATGGACAGACTTGTGGAGACTGGAACCTTTCCGTATCTCCTTCCTGCTGCAGGAAGGAGATACCAATGCCAACAAACCTGCACAGATGGGGTTTGAAGGAAGACCAGCTGTGTAGACTTTGGGGAGAAAGGGGTAAGCTGGCACACATCTTGTTAGGGTGCAAAATAGCATTTACTCAAGAGAGATACAGGTGGCGCCATGACAAGGTACTTGCGACACTCATTCACACCCTGGAGCAGGAAAAGCTCAAGAAACATCATCAGGGGAAAACAACAGCAGCAATTAAGTTCGTGAAAGAGGGATAGAAGCCAGTAAGGACAGCAAAAAAGGCACATAGCTTACTATATGGATCCCAATCATGGGATATGAAAGTGAACCTGGGGAAGAGACTGCAGTTTCCCCAGTTCGTCCATACAACCCTGAGGCCAGATTCGGTTCTGCAGTCTGAAAAGACTAAGAAAATGATCTCGATCAAGCTTATTGTCCTGTGGGAAGAAGGCTGTGATCAGGCTTATGAGTTGAAGCATGCCAAGCATGAGAGCTTTCTGCAGGATTGCAGAGAGAAGGGATGGCAGACATGGTCTTTTCCTAGTCGAGGTTGGCTGTAGGGGATTCCCTGCCCAGTCGGTATGGAGGATGCTTTCAGCCATTGGGATGAGAGGAAAGGAGTGATGGGTGGATGTGCACAAGATGGGAAAGTCAGCTGAAAGAGCCTCTTGTTGGTTATGGAGCAAGAGAGAGGAGCTAAGTTAGAAACCAGGAAGTATTGAGGAGCAGTGATTTGGCCACCTCTGCTGACCCACCGATGGGAGAGTGTTACAGTTCAGGGTCAAAACACCTGATGATCATTGGAGGACATCCGATGACAACAGTTCCTCCTGGTCAAAGCTCCATTCACTTTGGTGAGTGGAAAAAAAGTACCTTCTTCTAGGTGTTATCAACAAAT
>JAOPUL010003242.1:11076692-11087130 GCA_027564515.1 Octopus rubescens | reverse complement strand
TTCAGATGGTTAGCATTCAAGTATAAATATACACATTTATATACATATTGGTAGAGCAAACTTACTCAGATAACATAGACTCAGAAACTAAGAGGGGATTCTTCCAATCTCATTTGCTGACTCTATATATGTATATATATTCTCCTCCTAGACAACATATGTGAAAACACATTGGGCTGTGAATGACTTCATTGGATTGTTGGATGCATATGTATCTGTGTTCTTACACATTGTTAACTACAAACATAAAATCTGAGAATTTTTTCCCCAGGTCTATTTCTGCAGCGTAGGGTCTTCCCATGTCCAGGTGTGCTTGAGTTTGTTAAATATGACTGAACACAGATATATTTTATTCAGTGCTGCTTTGTGTGACTTTATTCATTTAATTCTAACTTGACCAAGCATCATGCATACCAGCAAATGTGCCATATGCTGTTCTAATATAAGAATGAATTCATTCTTATCGAGCTGTGAATGACAGGTTTGGTATTCGTAGTTGACAGTGTGAAAGAATACAGAAATCTACTTGTAATCATACTTTTTTGTATTTGAATATAATATATCTAATATGTCTCCTGTATTTAAATAGCAGAGTGTGATTTGAGGTAGATTTGACTGCAGTTTCCAGCAGGCCAAGAGGTTTGCAGTGTTGTAAGTCTTGGTAAAGATTCTGAATCACTGGTTTCCTTACATCACAACTTGAAAAACTTCTCACACTCTCACATTTGTTGTGAAAGAACCTATTATCATATGTTCATTATTTGTACATGTCTAGTTGAAACTTACTCATGGTTTTACTAACCCACCCACCTTGAATGCCAGATAAAATCTTCTGTAGTAAAAGGCATATTTCAACAAAGGAAAACATTTGATTCATCAATTCTGTCTAATCACAAAATGTCCTTGCGCGCTCGCACACACACACACACACATTCATTTTGAAGTTCACTTTTCTATACTTGTATGGGTTGAATGGATCCTTTCTAACAGGACTCACCCTTTGTTGCGTTTCTCTTTGTCATCTCATCTCCCTTGTGAGGCACAACATCTTGAGATCAGCTTTCATCAGCTTTTACAGATTAAAAAAAAAATTGACTTTGTTTTTCTGACTCCTTTTTTTTTGCAGCATCAAGTGTATAGTTTGTGACAGCAAGCATGTTTTCGCTCGAGACATTGCTGTTGTTCTCCAGAATATTGACACTAAGGTATGTTTGAGATTTATGTACAAAATTGCATCTTGATTGAATGACTACTCTGTCTGACTGGTGTTTTTAAAGTCTTACAACCGTCATTACATTTTTCTTTTACACAAGGTAATTAGTTTCATTCTATTGTAACTGAGAGAAAAAAAAGTAATAATACCAGCATCCCTCTACAAAGACAGCACTGGAAATTATTGAAGGAAAATTAAATTACTGATTTAACGTCTACTAATTCAGTCATAAAATTTTCAATCAGAATCCATCAAAGATTGTTTGTGAATATGGAGTATGTTTCTGTGTGCGTGTGTGTGTTATTTGTTCTCAGATTTCTCTGAATAATAGTATTATGATGTCTTTGTTTCCTTTCTTTTCAGCATCCTATAACACAAGTAGTTTCTGGTTGCTGTGAGGAGTACCATGAAAAATTTGGATGTGGGACTAAAAGCCTTTTATATTTTATTGGTCAGTGGATTCAAATAGGCACAGAACTATTACGTCAGGTAAATAAGACCACTTGTCAATCTTACTCATTATTATTATTAAGGCTAGTATGCAGGTCAAAATGCTTAGTGGCATTTTGTCCGTCTTTACGTTCTGAGTTCAAATTCCGTCAAGGTCAACTTTGCCTTTCATCCCTTTCAGGGTCAATAAGATAGTATCAGTTGAACACTAGAGCCAATGTAATCGGCTTAATCCCTCTCCCAAAATTGCTGGCCTTGTGCCAAAATTTGAAGCCATTATTATTATTTTAATCCATATATTTGATGCAATCATTTGCTGAAACACACCTAGCGCCCTAGGGCAAGTGAAGGTTAAGAGAATGTTTAAATATAACTGAAAGCTTGAGATGGGGAAGTGGGAAGACAGTACAGAAATACATTCATATAGTATAACACAAACATTTAAATTAATAGGGATTTTCTAAGGATGTGGACAGTACTTGTCAACATAATTTTTTGGCTTTCTTTGAGATATGGTTCTCCTGGGATGTTGTCTAGATGTTTCTGACATCCTTTTTTATCATACATAGAACACCTACAATAACAGGAACAGTTTTTGCTTGAAGATGCCACATCTTTTGTATTTCAATTTCCAGGTCCTTACATTTATTAAGCTTGTCAAATTCCTTTACAGATATATTTTTATCAATGGAGACACTTAAATTTATCAGGCTACAAGTATTTTCTTCCTTGACTTTAATAATTATGTCTGGTCAATTAGTCTGGATTGTTCTGTCAGTGTTGATTGGGTAATCCGAGATGGTGACATTTTACCTTCAACCACTGGTTCAGGATGGTGTTCATACCACTTAGCAGGAGTGTTGATTTGGTAGTGCTTACATATTTTCCAATCATGGTGATTTTCATATTCATTTGGTGTTAGCACAGAACAGCCCAAAACAAGATGGTTTATTGTTTCATCAAATGTGTATCAGCACCATTTTAAAGAACATTAGCCTGGTAATTTCTGGTAAACAAGCTTTGGTCTTGTGCTGCCAGTATGAAGCCTTCAGTCTCTTTCTCTCAATCCTGATCTCCTCAGCCACTGATAGGTTGTTGTGTGGTCTATATCAGCATTTTGCAGGGACTTTTGGTTCTGCTGCACCTTAATTTGTTTCTGCCCATTCTTTTTAGTAGTCTGTTTGATTTGTTTTGCTTGCTTGGTAACAGTGGTTTAAGGTTCTTCATCTAATTCAAGTTAATGTCAAGTTCCCTTGTGAATTTACAAGCTTTCATGACAATAGAATGTGACTTTTTGCTGCTTTCATGTTCATACACAAGTCGCAGCCCCTGTACTAGATAAGTACCTGTTCATTCCTATAGTGGAGGTTTTATAGCAGAGTTTCTAATTGCATCATTCCTCTTCCTCCACTGTTTCTAGATAGGCACAGATGGTCAACATCTGCCTTAAGGTGGTGCATGTTATTAAATTCAATAATTTTCTTGTCTTCCTGTCCATGTGTTGGAATTCCGTAGGATTCCAGTTAATGATATTAAAACTGTACTGGATGACTAGAATTGTCAGGGTGTTAATGGCTTCAGTTTGATTTTTAGAGTTAAGTTCAGTCTTCAGTACTAGTCTTATTCTCCTATAGTACTCCTTTCTAATTTTTCCTTCATAGTGGCATGACTTATGCCATCGCCTTTGTTTATACTTAGGTGATTATAAATTCCTTGATGGTAGTGTCGATATCTAATTTAATGGACGTTGTTTGTCTGAGCTTGCCTCTTACAAAAGTTGGTTTAGCACACTTATCGAGGTAAAAATCCATCCTGATGTCATTGCTAAGCTCTTTAACAGTTGTTAGCAGTCCATTACTACTACTACTATAGAGTTCAAATTTCACTGAGGTCAACTTTGCCTTTCATCCCTCTGGGGCTGATAAAATACAGTACCAGTCCAATTGATGGTATCAATTAAGTGTTGGCCTTGTGCCTAAATTAGAAACAATTATTATTATTAGTCATCATCATCAACATCAGCAGCAGCAGCAGCACCACCACCACCACCAACACTACCACCTATATAGGTACAGTGAGTTGGCAGGATTGATTTTGGAATATCAAACTGAATACTTTATAGTATTGTTCTAAGGTGATGATGATAAAATATGTACCTGTAATATACTAGAGTTGGTTCAATAAACTAGATTCCTACAAAATTTGATCTTGTACATAGTCAAAAATAATTTTCATTGTTAACACTATCATCATCATAAAATATACAACCACATCATCAAAATTTCAAAGCTATGAGATAATATATGATTAATTTGTAAACAATATGAATAAAAAAGCACTACATTTAACAGAGTAATCTGAATGCTAAAGAGTTAAATGTGTTAACCTTTTGTTTCACATTAAGAAATGCTGATTTAAGTGTATTTATAATAAATTTTTCATAAACTATTTGGTTTCAGAATATTTACATTGCAACTGCAATCATTTCTTGTAAAGGAGCTTTGTGGCTTTTGAAGTTAAGAAGCTACATTGAAGGCAACCCCTCTAAGTAGATTGTTTTAAAATAGAACTTTTATATATCAAAGTGAAGAGAGAAAGATAGTGATTCAAGTATTTGATAAATACATTAGATATGTCTTTTGTTGATGTCATTGTTGATTAACCTTAGTAAAACCTTGAGTAAAATCTATGATCAAAGGCATTTCAGTCATGTCTATTCCTTCTTTTTGGTGAGTGAGATTGTTAACAGATTGTGTAACTATAGAGAAACTTCCTCATAATTATTAATGATGGGAAGCTTATCTACACATTGAGACTTCCCTTCTTGATCAAACATTATCCATTCAACCTATGATAACTTGGAAAAAATAGACACTGATATTAAAAAAGAAATTTTTGTCAACAGCAATAATATTTTAGTTTAACAATTTGGTCTCACTCTTGTATGTTGAGTGCTGCCAGAAATACTGGAAAGAGGACCAAAATCTTGTCAATATTAAAACACTTCATAAGGTGGCGAGCTGGCAGAATCATTAGCATGCCAGGCTAAATGCTTAGCAGCATTTCATCTATCTTTATGTTTTGAGTTTAAATTTCGCCAAGGTCAACTTTGCCTTTCATCCCTTTCAGGGTTGATAAAATATGTACCAGTTCGATCTAATTGACTTAGTCCCTTCCCTAGAATTGCTGGCCTTGTGCCAAAATTTGAAGCCAATATTAACCCTTTAGCATTTAAACCGGCCAAAATATTCTACTTGTTTTATGTTCCAACTGGTCAAATCCAGCCTCTCACACTTATCCTACAATGTCATTCTAAAAATAAACAATCACATCATTGAAATTTCAAAGCTATGAGACACTGAGTAATTTAAAAAATGTGAATAAATAAGTATTACATTTGACAGAGTAATCATCATTTAACATCCATTTTCCATACTGGCATAGGTCAGAGGGTTTAACAGGATTTGGTGAGCCTCAAGGCCAAGTTGAGCTCCATTGTTAGCTTTGACATAGTTTCTATGGCAGGATGCACTTCCTAACACCAACCATTTTACAGTGTGTAATGGTTACTTTTTTTTGTGCCACTGGCACTAGTGAGGTTGCCAAGTAACTTTCAAGAGAAGAAAAAAAAAGGAAAAAGAAAAGAAAATCCCTTTTGACCAAGTGTGAGAGTAGTATTTGAGTGGAGCAGTGGTTTTATGCTAGTATAATTGATGTGAAATGCTGAACTTTAAACTTCCAGTGGACAAATCTGATTCAGGAAAAGGTGTAGCCATAGATGCATGAAGAGGGGAACTTCTGAGCTCAAGAAAGCTCAGTTGTGCTGTGATGGATATATTATTCTCCAAATCTATCTCAACCAGTTAACCAGATATATTGAAGATGGAGATAGCTTAGCACATCTTTTAAGTACCCAAAATTACATGCAACAACGCCTCATCATCAACATTGTATTCATTTGGAATACTGAAATAGGTTACCTACTTCTCTAAACAGAATTTCTCTCTCTTGTATCTATTCATTGAGACTCATTCACTCTGTCTTTCTCACCATCACTCATCTTTACTGCTATCATTCACACTCACAAATTACTTCAACTATCACTTTTTCTTGACAAATATCACTCTCACTTCTATTATTCCCTTTTCTAGCACCTTGCCTCCCTCCTATTACACTCTCTTTCTACATCACATTGCTCGTGTTGTTATCACCTTTCCAACACCCAAGATGTATTTACTCATCACTGTCCTCTCTTCTATTACTACTTTTTTTTATAATCTTCTTGCCTCTACTACTCTGGTTCTCTCTTGCATCATTTTCTCTTTTATTAAACCCTCAGTCATGATGCCTTGAATGAGAGGACTCCTTAGACTTACCTGGGCCAAACCAACCTCTCTATTACTAATGCCATGATAAATGAGCCCAGTACACTCTGTAAAGTGGTTGGTGAATGAACAGAGCATGACATAGCATAGAAAGGACCCTTTAACCTTGCTAAAGTGGTTGGTGTTTTGAAGGGCATCCTGCCATAGAAACCAAGCCCAAAATTGAATGTACGTGTGACATGTGGTTCACAAGGAAGGCAGTAATTCCAGATGGGAACTATGACAACCCATCCAGTCCATACCAGCATGAAAAGCAAATATAAATTAGTGGTGAGGGTAGTGGCAGTAATGATGATTTTATTCAGACTGAATACTTTTGATTCCATCTTTTTTAGCTTTCCTTTATACTAAGCTTTCTTTTCCCTTTGAATCAAACATTCAATAGCCAACCCATGCTTGAGCTATTGCCATCAACCATTAGAACACTATTGTCAGTTCCTCTAGCTGTTGTTTATTGTATATGTGTATGTGTCTGTCTGTCTATGTGTGGGTGAGTAAGAGAGAGAGAACATACCCCCTTTCAAGCATGCATGCTTATGTTTCAGTATATTTTCTCCGAGTAATCCTCTCCACTTCTGTATTGTATTTTTTTCTCCAACAGGGCATCTCAGTATACTTAATTACATCGACATTAAGAAGTACCATAGAAAACTGTATTCAACATGTAGACACCTTGACATATTCTGTTGACAAGTTTTTGGAATCATCAAGCCATGAAACTCCTTTTGTTGGAAATTCACAAATTGACCAGCCTGAAAATGTATCTAATCTTCCAGGCAGTCATCCACCAGATGTGCTTCAGCCAGCTACTAATTTTCAGATTCTATCTCTGACAGAGCATACATCTGATGTCAGCTGGTTTTTTCAAGATACAGATACAAAGTCTGTCCCAGAAAGTTTGGAAGATCCTGCAGAATTGAACGACTCAAATTTTGAATTTCATGAATCTCTGAATAAAATGAATTTAGAGAATAGCATTTTAACTTCTGATAAACCTGAGAAGAAAGTATTTTATCCTAATGATGATGATGATGATTATGATGATGACAATGATGATGATGATTTTTCCCATTGCTTTGATCAAATTTCATCTTTTGTTGATGTAACCAAACATACGATTAAAGAAACACAATTCTTTACAACAGAAAATTCAGCTGTTTGTTCACCAATTCCATCAAACAGTAATAACTGTTCAACTAGTCACACTCCCACAGTAAGTTCTGCTGGAGAAAATTGGTTACAAGACTATGTTGAAGATTATATAAAAACCAAGCTTCAAAAATCTAGAATTCCTGAGTCATTTCCTCATCTTCGGTTCAGTCGACACCTTAATCCCTTAAGCAGTGACAAGATCTGTTCTGTAAATGATTATGATTCTGCTACTAATGTAGTGAATACTAACTTGTATGATGAATTTAAGGAAATATTAACTTTAAGTGAAAGTGAAAAAAATTCCTGTCCTTCAAGACTTCAAAATTTTAATAGTATTAACTTCCCCAATATTTGGCAAAAGGTTAAAGGTTTAATTCAAGCACTTTGCCATGGAGCACATACAGAAATTGAAGATTTTGTGATAGAGGCACTAAAATACCAGAACAAGCATTTATCTTACCAAGACAAAATCATTCGGTATGTTAAATTTTGTGACTGTGATTATATAATTTTTTTGTCCATCATTACTGTAAATTGTTAACCTTTTTATTAATTTACCTCATCTGGTTTTTTTATTGTTGTAGACTTGATGTTAAAAGACTTCACACTTGTGGTATTCAAGGTCCTACCACCAAGCAATCTGAATTTGTTCCAGGAATAGTTTTACCTTTGCAGCAAGAAACATTTTGTATTGAGCAAGATAAAACATACACAGTTCTTGTAAGAAATATTTCTGCTTTCTTTTATATTCCTATTTAAAAAGAAAATTACAAATATTTTCCTCATGTAACCATAGTTGGATGACTAAGAGTATGGTAGCTGTTCAGCTCCAGCCCTGAATAAGCAGATGATCAAGGCATCCCAACAATGATCAGCTTGTTCCTCTTTTCACCATCATCTGGTCAGGTGACTCGCCCAGACCTGTGCACCTCTTCCACGCCAGACATCCTGATTGAGTGATGCTGCATGAATGTTTGGCTTGGGTTTTAGCCACATTGGTCTTTCATTAACTGAAATATCTCATCTGCACATGCCACTACTTCAGATGATAGTAGTTTGCTAACTGAATTGGTTGATTCTGGCCTTTGTTTAATATACCCTTCTTTTAAAATTATTTCCCTTTACATTCTTTAAATTTCCTGTAGGCTGTGATACATAAACCAGCCATTTAAATCAAACTCTTCTCACATTCTTTGTGTATCATAATTCCCAAATGTAAATCTTCTGGAATAGTTTTAATATCTAAATATTTCACCCAGTTAACTGTTTGTTACTTTTATTGTTGAAAGCTGTCATAAATTAAAGTGACCTGGATTTCATATACTTTTATCTTTTACTTCCTTCAGTCAGGCTGAGGCACTGCCTTGACGAATTTGTAGTCCCTGATAAAAACTGTACTCAGTGTATAATGTGTACATTACTATCATTTGGCTCATTCTGCACTTGAGCAAGTTTCCTGACTTTACTATTTGACATTCAAGAAGCACAAGTTTCTTTAATTTCTTCATGTGCTTTATACTAAGCAGTTTAAATTCAAGCAACCCTACCATGTTGGTCATAAACAAACTCAAATTATTTATGAACATTGATGATTCTAATTCTTTTTTCAATCTCTCATACTTTGCTCTTTCTTAACTAGATTTTGAAGCATCATAGCTCATTCTTCCAAAATGTTTCCAAATAGGTTTAAAGGATGGCCATATTGCTTTTACAGTTCTGTAAAAGGAAACAGCTCATCTCACACTGAAAACAGTTAATTTTCATCAGTTGACAGTGAAGGACCTCAACACATGCAACTTATCTTGATTTTTTGGGGACCTATGTTATAAGGAATAAAATTTATTACAAAATATCTGAAAATGATCCAAGCTTGCAACTTCACTTACTGTATCATCTACACTAAGTTCCAGGCTCTTTCACAACTGTTGTCTGCCCCATGGACGTTAAAACGATCAGGATAATTATATTTTATTATGAGAACTGAATATATCATAAGAAATTGAGAAGTAGGTCTATGTTGTACTCCCACATGCCCCCCCCCCCACTCATTCAAATTGTTCCTAATAAAGTAGATTTATTGGCCCTTTTCTTTCTTTTCCGGAAGCTGCTTAATGGAGATGTTTGTTACAACAACCACCATGTCGGTTACAAGAAGCTTGCAGTAGTCAAAGAAGAATGTTTGTATGAAGAGTTGATCTCTAAGGCAGCATCAAAGAAAGACCGATGGCTGGAACAAGTACAGTGGCTCATCAAGAAAGTAAGCAGATATGTTTCTTTTCTGATAGACCACTTTGTACAAGGCTGCTGCTTTTATTTATAGGGTACTTCACAAAAGGGGATATGATTATTTTAGATTCTAAAAACAGACCATGTGTGAGAAGTGGTCCTCCAATTTGTCTTGGAGGCTAGTAACTCTGAATAGAACTGACTTGAATTGTGACACACTTTCTAACACATGCCACCATGGAAAGCAGACATAAAATAATGATTTTATTGTTTTCCATTAAGTTTGGTTTCACTGAGAGGTAATATGTATTCCTACTTAAACATGGCTGTCCTATTAGAACAAACTATACTGCAGTAGGTACCATGAGAGAAACTCTCATACTGGCTTTTGATGCAAAATGCACTCGTTTATATTGCTAGTAGGGAGATAAATCCCCATCACCTGTATCAATACTGCCTCTATCACTAATATATAATTTTTAACAAGCTCACTTGCTAATCGCAACACCAGCGCCTGTCCTGGCAGTTTTTTTTTATATATCACTGATGGAGAGATGAGTTGCTGCTATCTCTAGCGGTTGAATGTCCATCTTTGACGAGACCAAGGAAGGTCGAAATCACATGATCTGGTGAAGATTTATCTACCTGCTAGCAATATAAACAAGGGTGTATTTTACACAAAAAGCCAATATGAGAGTTTCTCTCACGATATCTACAGCAGTATAGTTTGTTCTAATAGCACACCCTCATTTAAGTGGGGATAAATATTACTTCTCAGTATTAATACTACTTCTGTTGCTAATATATAATTTGGTTTCACTGCTTATATTAACTGGTTCTTCACAGCACCAGCCAGTGTTCATCATTTAACGTCTGTTTTTCCATGCAGACATGGGTTAGACGGCTTGACTAGAAACTGGCAAGCTTGGGAGCTTCACCAGACTCTAGTCTATTTTTGGCTTGGTTTCTACAGCTGGATGCCCTTCCTAACGCCAACCACTCCAGAGAGTGT
>JAOPUL010003242.1:11059180-11076592 GCA_027564515.1 Octopus rubescens | reverse complement strand
CACGCAATGGGATTGAACCCAGAACCATGTGGTTGGGAAGCAAGCTTCTTACCACACAGCCACGCCGCGCCTATTGTTTAATCTTAGTTTTACAATAATCAAAAGTATTCTTTACAAGAATACAGTAGTATTGGGAGAAGAGCATATGTAAGCAATACAAGTACTAATAATAGAAAGTGCTTTAGTATGTCTCTTATAAAAAGTAAACACCCACCACTCACAAGATCAGTTAGAAATTGTTAAAAGACTATCACAAAAAGTACTGTCCTATGTAAAAGTGGGAGTTAGTAAAGTCTGTGTGTCTTGTTAGAATGTTGATAATTTTACAGGACTACATTTAAGATTTGCAGGAGATTTGGCTTCTATTTCTAACAGTTCGATTGACCTCATGGAGGCATTTTTAGGGTTGTCAATATATTTATTTCATTGATTAGAATATTTGTGTGAAACTGAATATAATGATGTAATGTCTTTTTGAATAACTAATTATATAAATAATTTGTACTTTTGTTATCCCCATTCTCTTCTACAGTTGGATGTAACCGTTTTGATTGCTCGAGGAAAGGTTGATGAAGAACTAAAAGCAATTCTGGATGGCCATCACATTTTGGTTTTTGACACTGTTGCACATACTACAATGAGAGCACTAGCATATAATGCAGAACCTGTTGTTTATATTTCAGATGCCACAATGGTATATTAAATTAATGTCTTTGCCCTGAGAATATACAAGCTGTGTGTGTGTGTATAAGAATGAGAGAGAAGGCGGTGAGTTTGGTAGAATTGTTATCACACTTGACAAAATGCTTAGCAGCGTTTCATTCGTCTTTACATTCTGAGTTCAAATTCCGCTGATGTTGACTCTGCCTTTCATCCTTTTGGGGTTAATAAAATAAGTACCAGTTGAGCAGTGGGGGCAATGTAATCGACTTACCCCCTCCCCCTAAATTACTGGCCTTGTACCAAAATTTGAAATTAATATTGAGTGAGAGAGAGAGAAATACAAATGGCTGTAATATCTACACTGACGTATTCTTAAAGAGCAACTGTAATATCTACACTGACGTATTCTTAAAGAGCAACTGTAATATTATGATTCTAACTGTTTCACCAGTATTGAGTTAAGGAAGTGTGATTGTTTCGGCTGAGTATCTCATGTTTTTCCAATTGTTGTTGTTCATTATTTCTTGTGCTCTACTTACACATCCTTACAACAAAATGCTGATATTAAGTGATAGAGTTCTATTCAATAAGCATTCTTTCATCCTTCCCCTCAGTATTTAATTAACTTACAAGTGTTAAAGCTCCATCTCAGTCATATTCATTCTGAATACGAGAAGAGCCTTTCTGAGATGTCTTTTCATCTTTTACTTGTCTCAGTCATTAGACTGCAGCCATACAATTTTAGCAAGCTTCTTACCACACAGCTACACCTTATAGCAATAAAAATTAAGTGTTAACTTAACCAGCAAAGTGGATAATAGTTATTTTACTTAGAGCATAATGTTAATAAACATAGCAAGTTTAATGATTCTTCTGTGAAAACCTACCATTTAAATTGTTAAATGATGCTAGGTGCAATCATGGCTGTGTGGTTAACAAATTTACTTCCCAACCATGTAGTCACTGGTTCAGTCCCACTGTGTGACATCTTGGGTGCCTTCTACTATAGGCTCAGGACAACCAAAGCCTTGAGTGGATTTAGTAAACTGAAAGAAACCCGTTGTATATATATTTGGTGTGTATGTACCCAAGTCTTGATAGCACATAATGATTTTTAATAAGTATTACCCTCATACATAAAAAACAAATTTGGGCCATGCGAAATAATTACCTTACTTGGAAATGGGTGAGGGTTTGTAGCAAGAAAAGTATCTGGCCCATGTAAGTGTGGAAAAGTGGATATTAAATGATGCTACCTGACCTGTTTTGTCATTTGAATGGTCAATAGTTGCAGAGCCATAAACAATAGCACCAATATGGCCAAAGTCCAATGACTGAAACCAGTAAAAAAATATGTAAATCTACAATTACCACTCAGAAAACAAATGATCTTTAATAAAAAATAAAATAAAATTTAAATCTCCATCATTAGGGTAATGAATTGACAGACATTCGTGTTGGATAAAATACCTTGTGGTATTTGTTCCCGGTTTCAGTACTGTTCAAGTCTCAGTGAGGTCAGCTTTGCCTTTCATACTTCTTGTACTCAATAAATAGAGTACCAGTCTAGGGTGAAATATTTAGAGGGTTTTACAAGATGTCTCACATCTTTTTGAACTCTTAGTGTTCTAAGTTCAAATTCTGTCTCGTAACACACCAGCCTCCTTGTGGAGAGAAATGGGTTCAGGACCTAGCTAAAACTGATAGGACTTGAATGTCTGATAGAGCAATATGTTAGTCACATCAATAAAAAATGAGCAGATCCCCACACAAAGCAGGATAACTACAAAGAAAATGAGAAAAACCACAAGCCCCTTTTTACGCAAGGAGAAAGGGGTTCAGATAATTAAATCACATGGCTATATTCATGGTGATTTAGATACACAGCATTTTATTTCACTATTTATTTTTGCCAGGAAAATACAATACCGGGTGTAACTATGAAAGTCCTGAATCCTGTTCCACAGAACAATACCAAAACCTTTTTGATTCTTCGGTCAAACCAGTCTGAAGTTCAGGTATGTAAGTCTTTGGTTTTGTTGGCAATGAATGGTTTACAAATACAAAACAGAGAGGTGAGACTGCACTATTCATTCAATAATGTGTGTTCTAATTGTTCACTCAATGAAACTACTTTAACATCATTCTCAGGCAGAATCAATGTGATAAGGTTGGTCTGGGAATTATTGCATATTTGTTCCCATTTTAATTGTTCATGATATACACTCTTTCACAAGACTGTCACTTTAAAAAAGAACATAAAGGAGTCTAACCAAATATATGTTTGATGTTGTAACACTTTTACTAATCAACCTAATAATGATAATACTGTGACTACATTATGGTTTGTTTCCACTGTTCACTGCAGACTTTAATATTGTGTCATGCCACATGTGCTGGTCTTGATGTGTTGGAACAAGAATTCTGGCTGTGTTGTAATCGTGTTTCAAGTATGTTAAGTCATAGTAAATTCCTTGCTGGATATGGCATGACTGAGCTATGGACTGCAGAATACCTTAAAGCTAAATCAGGTCAGTTCATATGATTTCTGTTATAATGTGAAGTAAAGTAAGCTAAGTTGCAAATGATGATTTATGTAAGGATAATGGCAAGTAATTGGGTTAGTTTCTGGCTATACAAAATTATCAGTTGAGACTCGCCCCACACTAACAGCAGTCTCTACAGAAGTATAAGGAATTACCAACCTTCCCTTCAAGCAAACACACACACACACCATCATTTAGTGTCTGTTTTCCATGCTGGCATGGGTTAGCTGGTTTGATTGGAGACTGGCAAACTGAGGAGCTGCATCAGACTCCAGTCCATTTTGGCTTGGTTTCTACGGCTGGATGCCCTTCCAACTCCAGAGAGTACTGGATGCCTTTAACGTGCCACATACATATATATATATAGCAGAGATGTGTAACTAATAAATATCTCATGGGCATAGAGTGCTGAGTTCGAATCACCCGACCTGCTGAAAAGTAAGACAAATCTTTCTATCAATTGTCATTCCCTGTAGTCAAACCATCTATGCCAGTCTGAAATAATAGTATTTATCATAGGTTGATAAATACCAGTATATTAGCATATATTTTTAGTTATTAAACAGGTGTATTCTATTATATTTACATAGAAAAATCGAGCAGTTCACTATTGTTAAAGTTTTTAATTTGTTTTTGTTAACAGATACATTGAAGCAACAGTACAGTGGCACATCTAACATGGAAGATTTGTATCAGGCAGAAATTCTCTCTAAGCTTGCAGACAGTTTCCGAAATTATCAGGTTAGAGTTCAGCTGAATTCTGGTTTAATAAATTCAGAGACTCGATCAGAGGTTGACTGGAGAGATTCACCACTTTCCAAGTACCACATACTGGATGACTTCCACAGTAAAATCCATGGTTGGAAGAGAGCTGTTCAGTTAGTCTGCATCTTGCTGCAAACAGATGCACATATCATTCTGTGATAATGATGTAGGAGCCATATCTTTTTGTGGTAAAATATACCAGCATATCATTGGATTTTTTTTTTATGGGGATGGACAGAAACATGAGTGTTGAATTAAATGCCCTTCACTATTTATTGAGTTCAAGTTCTGTTGAGAATTGATTTAATCTATCAATCCTTCAGGGCTGACACAAACACATCTTAGGTAATGGACTGGTGTTGATTGCAAATTTGTGCAGATGTAAGAAACTACTACCATTGGGAAACCAGTATCAATACACAAAATATGTGATTTAGTTTCATGCCTTTAAATTCTTCTGGGTCAACTCTGCCTTTCAGAGGAGGGAGGGTTCGATGTAATTGACTTACCCTCTCCCCTGGAATTGCTGGCCCTGTGCCAAAATTTGAAATCAATATTAACATTATTAATACAAAAGGTGGATATAACAAAGCACCAGACTAAATACTTAAGTATTTAATTGTGGCCCCTCTAGGTTTTGGGTTCAAATCTATTCTGGTCAGTCGGCTGTTTTTCATATCGTGGGAATATCAGGCATAGCTGCCTACTTAAGTTCACATCAAGAGAATGTTGAGAGTGCCTGTATAATTAGGGGCACTATAATATATATATTGTTTGCAAAATGTAAGAAAAAATAAAGTTCACTTTTGATATAGGTTCCTGTTCATTTTTCTCAATGGTAAAAAAGGTCAAATTATGACAAAAATAATTCCTGTTATTGTTTTTCCTGTTTAATCCCATGTCAACCTATAACCAAATGGTTTCAAACGATTGAGACCCCCCCCACACATTGGATAATCAAAGACAATAAAGGTGTAATTTGGGGGAGATTTGACTGCTATTTTCTGTTAGGTTGAATAACCACATAAAAGGTCCTTATTGCGCCATGTTCCCAGTATACTGGGAATAGCATAAACGCAACCTCTACCAGATTCCTGGTAAAGCGGTAATGAACAACACACGTAGAAAAAGATAAAATACCAGAGATAGACAGGCGATCACGTTGCAGCTTTGTAGTCAAGTGTGTGTGTGTGTTGTGTTAATGGTTGGGGGCAATAGCCACAAAGAGAAAAACCTTTTATGTGGTTATTTCAACCTAACAGAAAATAGAAGCCAAATCTCCCCACAGCATTGTTTACTTTTGTTTTTAATTGGGGGGGGGGAGCAGGTGATGAACCCAGCACTTTGTCTTGTAAATTAGTAAGGCCTAGACTCACTCTTTGCAGTTGAGGAAATTATTGATGATATTTATTCTTTGGACAAAGCGTTTACCCATATGCAGGCAATGAAACTTGTTCGGACAATCAAACTGGTGAAAGTGATGAGTAAAGTAACAATTTAGGTGAATAAATACAAGGCTTATTATTGTGATTCTGTCCCTTAGTTTGTATGTAATCGTTACTCTTGAGCAGTATATTCAACTATTTATTTTTCGTCTCAGGAGCCCAGGTGGAGGGTAAAGTTAGACACAGAGGGCCAGGTCTGAGAGGGTTAATCAACTATGAAATTGCAATGGAACCTATTGTTATGCAGAGATATTAGGTCATGTGACTCCCTCAGCAGCATACTGTAATAATAGCTATTGCAGTAGTGAGCCTTTTAAATTGACTATGCTCGCTAAGGCTGTTTATTGGGGGTGGGGACAATCAATAAACCAATAATACACGAAGTTCAATCAGTCAACCATTTCTTGTTCTCTAGAACATTAAAAACAAAAGAAAACAGTAAGGAAGTGAGATGTATTGTCAATGGAATATCTGCCATCATCTCCTCTAAAATGGCATATCTTAGTTTACTGAAATGTTTGTGGTTGGTTATAGCAGTAACACAGATTTGCTCCTACAAAACTTGATGGAATTTAACAAGAAATATATTAAAAATACTGTGAACGGGAATATATATATATATGAAATAGTGAAACAGTAAATAAATGTTTAAGTATAATTTTAATGGAAATTCTGTCCAACAGAGCAAAGTTCCTATCTTTTGTGTTATTGAGAGCTATTAACATGCTCAACAGACATCTGTATAATTTACAATAACTGAGTTATCAAAAGAAATCTGCTGCTTTTTGTCGTTTTGTTATTCCCTTTTTCTTCTTAGCAACAAGAATTGGTGATGGTGAAGGTTTCAAAATACCTGTTTTTGGTTTCCTTTTGGAATTGAAAGGCGTTTCAGGGCTAATTGGTGTCTCTGGCAGAAATGCTGAAATCAATGAAAGAAAAAAAAAAATCTCAAAGTATATGTTTGCCAAACATATCACAAGAATTTTTACAGTCTTTTATATATATATATATAAATTAATATCTCTCTCTCTCATCAATAATATTAATACGTTAATGTTCTTTTTTTGTACCCGACATGTGTGTCGCGCTTTCAGTAACATCTGTAAACATTTATTATTTTACTTTCGTTTTCTTGACGTGTAGATGGTGACGTCTCACTCTGCCTCTGTGTCTCATGCACACATACATACCAAAAAGATGTATGCATATGTATTCATGTGTGTACATGTATATGAAAGATAATGGATTTATGTGTGTGTTTGGGTGCGTGTGTGACTAACTACAAATACATACAGCTGAACAAGGCATGCACACACTACACACACTCACTTCCATACAACTTTCAGTTTCTGCTGAGTTCAAAGCAAACATCACTTTGTACGCCATGAAAACAAAAGTAAATAAATAAAATAATTTTCTGGACCTCGCTACCATTAACTGTCACAATATAGAAACATTTCTCATAGCACCAGCACATAATTTACAGATATTTTTTATGTTTTCTGTGAATTTTTCACGGGTCCAGCTAGTATATATAAATATATCAGGTTCGAAAGAAAGTACTGTTGTATTTGGTCTTAATTGATATAATTTAATCCAGATAATATTTGCCCTCATTATTGATAACAATCCCATTTATTTGGCAAATTGTCAATCCCATGAGCATAAAATTCTCCAGGTTTTAAAGCAAAGAAGCACTCAATATCATTTTTTATCCTCTTCACAATTAAACTTTTCCCTCTAAATAATGTTGCAATGAACCTGAAAAGATGATACCCAGAAGAGTAAAGAGAATGAGGCAAAACTTCCATATTTAGTGTCATAATCTGTTCCTGAATGACTTGAGCATAATCTTGTAAGAACAACACTTTTTGATTGACCAGTAGAAGGAAAATTTGTAATATACAGGTTATCTTCACAGTTTTCTCCTTCGATGTATAAGGATTGACATGAAGTTCTAAATACTGGCTGTATGCTATACAATTGCACTATATGTACATGCATGTGTGTGTGTGTGAATGTTGATCCGTGATTTCATAAACATCATCTGTGCAAAAACAGCAACATTGTTTACATCATCCAGTCAACAAAAAGTTCCACGCTTCAGTTGCTTTTGACATTTGAAGAGCCAATGGAATGAAAAACAAGGGTTGGTGACAGGAAGAGAACTTGCAGAAAATTTGCCCCAATAAATCTCATCTGGCACATCGCAGTATTGACAAAAAAAAAAAAAAAAAAAAAAGACAAGACAAATGAGGTTGATTCCACTTATTGGCAATTTTGAAATAAACTGAATGCACTGACCTTTGTTTAGATTCATGTCAAAACTGACTGACTTTCTGTCTTGCAAACCAGTATCGCTTAGATCTGTTGAGATAATTTTGGACTTCTATAACATGTAAAATAAAAATTTATATATATATATCTTCTCTTTGAGAGCCCTTAATTCATAAATTTTGATAAATTTAACCTACTTGGTAACTTTGTATAACAGCTTGTAGCCTATGGCTCTACATATTTAAAATATATATATATATATAAAATTCAGTCAAACTGTTTGCTTTAAAAGGTTACGCAAATCTTTTTCTTCTTCCTTGTTTAACGTCCGTTTCCATGCTAGCATGGGTTGGACGAGATGTTCTAACTAAAAACAAAACAAATGAGAGATTGGTTCATAGTAAGTAACTGTTTTCAGAGCTAAGCCAAAGTTGATCATCCATGTTCTCTTTTCCAGCCTTAGTATCTATTATTAATTTAATAGTTTATATGACTTGATCATACTGAAAATATATTTAAAAACTGAAGAGACACCATCATTATACTAGGTGCAGGCACAGCTATGTGATTAAGTTCACTTCACAACCAAGTGGTTTCACGTCCAGTCCCACTGCAAGGCATCTTAGGCAAGTGTCTTCTACTAAAGCTGAGCTGACCAAAGCCATGTCTGGTAGACGGAAACTGAAAGCCTGTCATGTGTATATCCTTGCTTTGACATTGCATAATGATTGCAAATGAGTGTTACTATCAAACAAGTAGTATCAGTCACTTCCAATCATTTTGCAAAAACATGTCTGGCCATGAGGAAATATTCCCTAGGTGAGAGTCAATGACAAGAAGGACATTTGGCTATAGAAAATCTGCCTCAATGAATTCTATTTGACCCATACAAACAATAACACTCAACACTTCCTAGCCAGAGGAATTGTTATTTTAATATTTATATTTCCATAGGTGCAGACATGGCAGTGTGGTCAAAAAGCTTGCTTCTCAACCACGTGGCCTCAGGTTCAGTCCCACTACATAGCACCTTGGGCAAGTGTCTTCCGTTATAGCCCTGTCATATATTTATACATATATATATATGTGTGCATATACATCTGAACATATTTCACTGTTCACAGTATATTTTAATATATTTCTTGTTAAATTCCATTAAATTTTGTAGGAGCAAATCTGTGTTACTGCTATAACCAACTGTAAACATTTCAGTAAACTAAGATAATTGCAAATGAGCATCACCGTCATACAAGCAATGTTGTTCATTTCCAGTCCTAGCTTGGAAACAGGAAGAACATCTGGCCATAGAAAATCCACCTCAGCATATACACACACTGTGTGTGCACCCCAACATAATGACATCACTACACATTTTCAAACATTTTGGAAGAAGTGTAGTTTATTTCATACCAGTATTAATTGACTCACCCAGCACTCACATATACCTCTTTTGCACATATCCCTTTAGAGAGTTGAGAATATTCTGCTCAATTAACTTGGCAGGATGACGGTTTCTACTTGGTGGGTGCCACGTCTTCTGACACCTGATCACATCATGAGAAAATCTGATTTCCTTGAATGTTTCCTAACCTAGGACGAGTGTTGGGTTCATCACTTTGAGCCAGAGACAAAGAGACGATTCATGCAGTGGAAACACCCCTCCTCACCTGCTCCAAAGAAGGTCAAGGTCGTTTCATCTGCAGAGAAGGTGATGGCCTCAATTTTTGGAGATGCAAAAGTCATTGTGTTTACTGATTATCTTCAAAAAGGTCACACCATCAATGGAGACTAACTATGCCAACTTGCTGAGGCAGTTGCAAAAACTATCAAGACCAAATGCCCAGGAAAGCTGATGAAAGGGGTTTTGTTTCATCAGAACAATGCTCTAGTACATAAGTCCTTGGTTTCAATGGCTGCTGTGCATGACTGTAGCTTTGAACTGGTTGATCACCATCCCATATCTCCTAATTTGGTCCTATCTGACTATCATGTACTTCAATATGAAAAAAACACTTGGCTGGAACCACTATTGCAGTGATGATGACATAGCTGCTGTTGATGACTTTTTTGACCAACAGAATGAAATCTTCTTCACCAATGGGAACCAAGCACTGCAACACTAATGGAAGAAGTAGTGGACCACAAGAGGGATTATGTTGAAAAATAAACTTCAATTGGTCACATTCTATGAGAGTATATTAGTCAGCCTACGAATTTTTCAGTTGACCCTCATAACATAGGTTCTTATAATTTGGATTTTGCAAGATGGAGAAACACTTTATTGCCAACTGAGTTATCAGCAAGCATTCTGAAATTTTTCCAGCTCTTACTTTAGCTACAATTATTTTTTACCATTATCTCCAGCACTAATTAAATAACTTATGTAATTGAAACTACTTTATTACTTCAAGAGAATCATCTACTCAGTTAACTCCTTTTCATTTCCATGTGTACCCTTTCTGCTGTGTATCTGACCTCCTCCTCTCATTTAGTTGTTGATTAAATATTCCGAATAAGCAACATTGAGTTTTTCTATTATGTCAAAATTTGGCATTAAAAAAAAAAAAGCTTTTGACAGTATATTCAAAGAGTGTAGATGTCTGGCAGGTGCCCTTTTTCTCCTTTACTGGAGTAAGACAGCAGCAAGCATTACCATTTTGCACGGATCTGAATAGTCTATTCAACAGTTCAGCCCTAGGTCAAATTTGATTCAGTAAGTCTGTGACCAAAAGTATTCCATCATTTCATTCATTCATCATCATTCAATGCCTACTTTTCCAGGCTTGTAAGGACAGAATTAGATGGAATTTGTAAAGACAGATTTTCTACAGCTGATGCACTTCCTATTGCCGACCCTCACCTGTTTCTAAGCAAGGTAATATTTCCCCATGGACAGATATTTCTTTTCAGACTGGAAATAAACAACATTGCTTGTATGAGGGTGATGCTTATTTACAACCATCACATGATATCAAGACAAAGATACACACACAATGGGCTTCGTTCAGTTTCAATCTACCATATCTACTCACAAGGCGCTGGTCAGCCCAGAACTATAGTAGAAAAGACTTACCCAAGGTTCTATGCAGTGGGACTGAACCTAAGACCAGGTTTGGGGAAGCAAGCTTCTTAACTACATGGCCATTCTATTTTTAATTCAAATGTTTCGAAATTTCAAGCATGACCCCACGCCTCCAACCTGGGTAAGTTTTGGATATTGATTATATGTACATTATACATTAAAGGCATATACTCCTGGAACTTATGCTGGATTCCCTAACTACACAGACTTTGCATATCACATATTCATGACATCACATGATTCATAGGAAAAACACGTATATGAACTTAAGAATTCACAACTCCGTGAAATCCCATAAATAATTATATGTACATACATGAACAAATTAATTATTCTATGGTGAACGAAATTTCTTGCAAAAATCCAGAGGCAACGCAAGGGAGATAACAATTAAGAAATCCGTATAAGTTACCTCCTGTAATTAACGCCCGTTTTCCATGATGGCATGGATTGGACGGCTTGATCAGAGATGGCAAGCAGGAGATCGGCATCAGGTTCCAGTCTAATTTGGCTCGGTTTCTACTGGGTGTTTTTAATGTAGCACTCGCATGGGACTCTTACAGGCCAATCCTAGGACAGGCCTTCTCGAGTACAGCAAGGCGCCAGGTATCTTGGTCCTTTGTCATCTCATTCAAAAGGTTCAGAGTTCTGAGGTTGTCCTTCAGTACTATGTCCCATGTCTTCCTGGGTCTCCCTCCTCCACGAATTCCTTCCACCGAGTGATGGGCACTTCTTTATGGAGCTGTTGGCATTCATTCGCATCACATAACCAAACCAGTGCAGTCTTCTCTCTTGCACACTGCATCTAATTCCTCTTATGCCTAACTTCTCTCTGTCATACATGTACACTTACATTACACATCCAGTGTAGCATACTAGCCTCATTCCTCTCTAGCCTTTGCATGTCCTCTGCAGTCAGGGTCCACATCTCACTAAATTACTGTTCATATGCATGTATCATACAACCTTCCTTTCACTAGGAGAGAGAAACCTTTGGTTACCAATAGAAGCAAAAGCTCTCTGAATTTTATATAAGTGCATATTATGCACAAATAAATACAGTGGTTAAAATATCAAAAAGACCATTGCAAAATATAAGGAAAAAAAAAAAATTAAGACTTACATTTTTCTTTCTTTTTGCAGAAGTTTTAATCTTTGAAACAGCATTCTGGAAAAATGCTGGTGGTGATTCACAAAAGTTTTTAAAGTTTTCTGTTAGTTGTGGTAGTTTTTTAGCAGCTTTGGCAGGTTTCACCTTTTTAACCTTAGTATTGCTGCTACCATTACCAATGTGCTTCTTATTTTTATCGCCCTCATTATCATTTAGGAGAGCAGGTCCTTTTTTATTGTCCTCATTATTATTTTTATTGTCCTCATTATTATTAACAGCAACAGATGACACCTCATTTAATAGATTACTTTTAGCAACCATATCAAAATAACGGTTTAGCTTGTGTTTTATCTTTCTATCTGCAACTACAGTCTGCCTCATCTGCTTACTATTGACAGTATCTTTCAGCTGATCATAAACAACCTGCACATCTGGAGAAGTCTGCAGTCCAGTTGGTAATGGAAACGTCTGTTTTAAGTTTATATTGTGTTCCTTCTCCTTTTTATTCTTCTTGGTCTTTTTATCCTGATTTATGGACAAATGAAATGATATAAATGTGTGTGCAAGTGGCAAAACATAATCTACATATGTGTGTGAATATATATGCACACACACATACAAACAAACTGTGCAATTCGTCTAATATAGATAGCTAAAAACAAAATTATGTACACTCGTATAAACATATACAAGATTCTCCAAAGATTTTGACAGTATTTCTATTTCAACTGTGTGATCAACAAAACAACCTACATATTGTACTATATTGTAAGGGATTAAGTACTGTACAGACATTTGTACCCTTTATGTAATTCTCAGGGTGACTCACCTCATGCTGTATGACAATGCTGTGCCTTTTGATTTACAGGTATAGACCATTGATGGGCCTTTACAGTTTCTGTCTAATAAATTTCACCCATCCGACTATAACAGAAGGAACTTGTGCAAGGTAGTGTGCTACGGAATTGAACACATGGCCTCATGATTGTTGAAGCAAGCTTCTTAACCATTTAGAAGTGCCTGTATTCTAAAGTACATCCAGCCATAGATTAATGCTACAAAATGTTGTCCAATCCATGACAGCATAAAAAAAAACAGATATAGAAATGATGTCACACAAACATCAACCATCATCACTACAAAATTCAGATAACAAAGTGCTAATGTGCCTGTTCAGTATCTTATATAGGCCAGATTTTCACCGGTACTCTATAGTGTTAGTCTATCCAGTGAAACTGGATTTGTAAATTTTGGAATCTTAAGATTCATAAACATACATGTACATAAACCTAAATGGAGACTGGCCTCAACAGAAACGAGTGGAGACTTCAATAGAAATAGGTAGATCAAACCTCAAAAGAGATGAGCAGAGATAGATTTTAATGCAGAGGAGCATGGACACACAAGCAGATAAGACACACACAGACTAATTAAAACGACTAACCTTTTTATTTGTTATTGTCTCTTCTCTATTTTGCTGCTGCTTCTTTTTTCTCTTTTTCGACTTCTTTTTCCCAACTGTCTGGTTAATTGAACCACAGACTTCTTCCTTTTTCTCATCATCTCTTTCAAAATCCACCAAGTCAAACAAACTAGACTTTGGCTGACAAGTATCAGTGATGCTGGATGTATTGCTGTTAGAGACTGCTTTTGCCTTCTTTTTCTTTTTCTTGCCTGCTACCTTTTTGCTTGTCATCATCTCTATCATCATCTTCATCTTCTTTTGTATCATGTCATCATCCAGCTCTTTATTTTTTCGCTTGCATTTACCTGATGCAGGTTTACCATCACCACTACTGTCACTATGTTTTTTAGGCTTCCGTGATGGACCAGCCTCGACTTCAAGCTGCTGTTGCTGGGAGTTTTGAACCTTTTCACTACCATTACTGCTGTTGTATGGTTGAACATCCACAATGTAACAACCAACACCATCACCTCCTCCTTCATTGCCTTTTGTGTTATTATTTTCTTCTTCACTCTCCTCCCACCCCATTTTCAGGAATGCATCTTCAGCATCAAATTCTAAGCCATCATCACTGCCATCCTCTTCCTCATTTTCATCATCATAATCATCACTATCATCTGGTTCTCTATTCATATTGACAGAATCTATTTTATCACTGCCTATCATTTGATCTTTTCTAAGACCCAATGACTCTTTACCACCAAATTCTTCTTTCTCATCATCATACATATTTTCTCCACCCTCTTCAACATCCCACATATCTTCTTCCTTCTCCTCTTCACTATCTTCTTCCTCCTCATCTTCACTATCTTCTTCAATACTTTCTCCATCCTCTTCTCCTTCCTCTGTACTTTCTTCTTCCTCCTCCCCCTCTTCCTCTTCAGTATCAAAATCATAATCCTCATTTTCAACTTCATCAGCTTCTAAACTTATAAAGTCACAACCAAAGCCCCCATTATCTTCAATACTTTCTCCATCCTCTTCTTCCCCCTCCTCCACACTATCTCCATCCTCTTCTTCCCACTCATCCGCACTATCTCCACCCTCTTCTTCCCCTTCCTCCGCATTCTCTCCATCCTCTTCTTCCCCCTCCTCCTCTGCAATTTCTTCATCTGCCACACTGTCTTTTTTCTTTTCTTTACGTTTTTCTTGGTCTCGTTTCTTCTTGTAACGTAGTATTTCAAGTTCTGTAATAGAAACTGGGAGGTTAGACTATTGCAGGCAGAAGTATTGTTTTAAAATTACAAAACTATTGTAGACTGTCTTCGTTCGAAACAATACTCTGTAGTGCTATAAACTAGTGTACACACTCCAGTTGTTAGCAATTTAGGAGACATTTTCTCACCGTCTACCTCATTAACAGTATTACTTAACACTATCAGCAGTTGAGCAGGTTAACCCCTTTGTTAACAAGTTTTCTGAATCACTATGATGAAAGAGAGTGTTAAGTTGTGATAAATATACTAATGGTCATCAAGATACTCAGTATTACAAATGACTGGGGTACAAACAAACCCTTTGGTGACTCCTTTGTTTGCAGACAATTTTTAAAGCTGTGTCAGCATTTTTACAAACAGGGTATCTGCAATACACCTTAATTTGCCAATGTGCCTGCAACAGAATGGAATGCAATTCAACTTCCCATGAAAGAAATATTAATTTTTGTGTGTGTATCCATTTCATTTTATAATTTTAAAATTTATTTCATTTTGTAATTTTCTTCAGTATATTTCCTTGTACCTGTTTTATTAGCACTCAAGTTAATTTCAAAATCCAATAATATGCATAGTTTTTCTTTGATGTCTTATACTATAATTGTAGTATTATATGTCTCCTACGAGGGCTTTAGCCTGAATGTTTAACCCTCAATAAATATTAGAGTTAAGATTCAAACTTAAACACAAGTACAGACTTACATATTCTCTGTTAAATCTGAAAGATACCCTAACTGGAAGAAGTTTAGAAGAATGGACAGATAGACAAATGGTTGGATAAGAAGGCTGGAAGGCTGGATAGACAGACAAATGGTTGAGTAGCTAAATGGAAAGATAAAACAGATGTACCTTACTTAACCCTTTCGTGACCAAGCCGGCCAAATCCAGCCCCAAAATTTATTGGCTCAAAATACCAAGCTGGCTATAACCGGCCCAAAAGAACCATTCATATTTAAATGTGAATTTGGGCGCAGATCTCGTTAGTACATTTGTGAAATCACATGATTTCACTTTGTAAATAGTCGAGTTACACTATCCGCCATTAATTGACGTGATATTTTAATTCTGCGAAATTTGGGAGATTTTTCCCCACATTTTTTTCTTCAGCGATATTTTCCTACTTTTAAAATGGATAATACTTTCATGCTAAGCAGTGAATCTGAATTTGAGGGCATTTCAATGGAAGATATGGAGAAATCAAACAAATGCATGAGTAAACAACAAAAGCACATGGTGCAAGAAAATGAATCTGATATTTCTATATCGGAAACTGAAAGCGATTCTGAAGCAACAGTGAATCTATACCTGAATGGAGTAAGGATTTAAAAACTATTTTTGTAAACAATTTTTCATAAGAAACTGGTGCTGCACACAGTCTTTGTAAGGAATCGAAGCCAATAGACTTTTTTTTTAAATTTTTTTCCAGTAAGCTTGTTTGAAGTGATCACTGCGGAAACCAACCGTTACGCAGAAAGTAAACAAACTGAAAAAAGATAGCTTGTGGGAAACCACAAGCATAGAAGAAATATGGGCATTTTTTGCCATAAATATTATTATTATGGGTATAAGGAAATTACCCAGAATTACAAATTACAGGAGTAATCAAGAACTTTTTGAAGACCAGTAAGTTTCCAATATTATGACGAGGATATGATATATGAAATTAAGCCAGTATTTACATGAGAGACACTAGCAGTACTCCAGTATGTGGAGAACCAAACTTTGATCCCTTATTTAAAATAAGAACCCCTCATTGACTGCGTTCAAAATGCATATAAAACACTACAATCCTTGTAAGATGCCTATCTGTTGATGAGGGCATGGTGGGATATAAAGGCAAAATGCATTTCCGACAATATATGCCGGGAAAGCCCACAAAGTGGGGGATCAAAGTTTGGAAGATTTGTGAAGCAAATACGGGGTACTGCTGTGGCCTTAGTTTTTATACAGGTAAAAAGGACAACAATGTAAGTCAGCATGGCATAGGGTATGATGTGGTCTGGAATTTATCACTTCCATACCACAACAAGAGTAGTATATTATTTTTTGACTGATATTTTAGTTCGGGCAAATTTGCAGTGGATTTAGAAGCTGCGAGAATAGTAGAAAAGGACTGCCATTGGTTATAAAAAATGCAAAATTAAAAAAAAAAAGAGGCAAAATGATCCAACTGCAGAAAGGAAATTTTCTAGCAACCACATATAGAGATAAGAGGCAGATACATTTTCTATCTGACTGTGCACAACCACGTGTAGATGAAAATGGCACCCCATTTGTGAACCTCGATTATAACAGGTACATGGGTGGTGTAGATCGGTTGAATGAAATGATGAGTTATTATCCTGTTGGTAGACCGGGTAATAAATGGTGGCAATATCTGGTTTGGTATATAGTAAATATGAGTATTGTAAATGTGTTTATATTATATACTAAATCGGGAGCCAGAAAGCAGTGCAACCATTTGCAATTCCGAGATGTTGCAATGCAGCTGAGGGCAGGTTATTCCTCAAAAAAAAAAATAACTGTAGGAAGGAAAACCAAAGCCCGCCAGAGAGATATTCCTCTGAATTCAGCTGATCTCCATAAATTAGAGCAAAAAAAAATCGAGGCTTGCAAAAGGCAGTGCTGTGAATGTCTACATCAGAGGTTTTTCAGCCACCACTCCCATGACCACATAACCTCAGTGCCCCCACCCTTATTTTTATGTAAAAATAACTATTCTAAATTTTACTAATTTATATATATTATGAATCATTTGATATTTAATATATTATGTAATTTGCATACAATACTATAATATTATAATAAATTCATAGCATCCCCCAATCCACTGCCAAAAGAGAA
>JAOPUL010003242.1:11034292-11044708 GCA_027564515.1 Octopus rubescens | reverse complement strand
GGCACCGAACTTTCGACGCTCAGGTGCTTTTTTAACGTACCACCACCGGACTCTTGCTTCCCGACGTGCCACGGTCTCTCTCATCTCAACGTGCCACCAACGTACCACCACTGGACTCTCGCCTCGCTTCCCACGTGCCACGGTCTTTCTCATCTCAACGTGCCACCGGCACCGAACTTTCGACGCTCATATATATACACTAGCAGGTGCACCCGGCATTGCTCGGGTGATTTGTTTAAAATTATATATATAAGTATATATATATAAACAACATTGAATTCACACGCAAGGTGTGTGTGTTTCTAGTTTATGGGTGTGTGTGTTTCTAGTTCATGGGTCGGCTGCAATTTAGGCCTGTGAGAAGATATTCTCAACTAGGCCTGTGAGAAGATATTCTCAACTATGTGCCTGGTTTAAATAAAACCTAAGTGAATGGACAAGTGGGATAACTCACACTAGCCTCGTTCTGGAGCAGTAGACATTAATGTTTCGTCATTCTTGTGATTTGTCAATACTACCTACCAGGGGGCGAGACCTGATGTAAGTTAAATTACTGTCCATGACTATATGTATATTGGTGTAAACACCATCTACTGATATGTCTCAACGTTTCATACCTCGGAAAATATTCAAATATGAGTTAGAACCAGCTCACGGAATATAAACAATATTGAATGCACACACACAAGGTGTGAGTGTTTCTAGTTCGTGGGTCGGCTGATTTAACATGGACAGTGATTTAACTTACATCAAGTCTCGCCCCGGGTAGGTAGTATTAACAAGTCACAAGAATGACAAAACATTAATGTATACCGCTCCAGAGCGAGGCTGGTGTAAGTTATCCCGCTTGCCCATTCACTTAGGTTTTTTTTAAAACCAGGCGCGTAGTTGAGAATATCTTCTCACAGGCCTAAATCGCAGCCAACCCACGAGCTAGAAACACACACACAACTTGCGTGTGTACATTCAATATTGTTTATATTCCATGAGCTGCTTCTAACTTATATTTGAATATATACATATATATATATATCATCATCATCATCATCTAGTGTCTGTTTTCCATGCTGGCATGAGTTTGACTGGAGACTGGCAAGCCAGAGAACTGCACCAGACTCCAGTCCGTTTTGGCTTGGTTTCTACCACTAGTGGATGCCCTTCCTAACGCCAACCATTCCAGAGAGTGCCTTTAATGTGTCACCAGCACGAAATATATATATATACAAACACAGAAAACCATCATTATTTTTATATTCATTTTTCCATATTTCTGCCTACCAAACTTCACTCACAAGGCTGTGTTAGAAGATAATTGTTTAAAATGCTCTATAGTGGTACCAAACCTTGAACCCCATATGGTTGTGAAGCGAATGTCTTCACCCAACATCAAAATAATTCTAGAATTTTACAGAAATTGGTACGAACCATCATGAATTTGTCCAGTCTGTGTTGGTCTATTCCACTCCACTCACGAGTTTCTGTCTCAAAGAACGCTTTTATGTACATCATTGTATATTCTTTAGTTGGAAAGTGAGAAAGCAGTTCACAGACTTCATTGACTAGTTTTTCCTAAAATACATATAAACAAAGAAAAATCATCATCAACATTATTCTATTAAAAACATTTAGAAAAATTGAGTCAAATCTTATATTATAAAAGAGAAACAGATCTCTGTCTGTCTGCCCGTCACAAGATATATGTGAAGGAGGGGAAGGGGAGGAATCAAAGAAGTGAGGAGAAAAAGTTGTTGAGAGAGAAATTCAGTGAGATAGAGTGTGTGTGAAAGATAGATAGACAGTGCTGTCACCATAGTAACTAACAAATGAGAGGCTGTGTTAGAAGAACTGTCACACCTATACTGGCATGGTGAAAAAAAAACCCAAAAAAAAACACCATGTAAAATGATGACTAAATATTCTACCACTTCTGTACCTTTAATTTCTAATTATTCTCTCAACTAATTTGTGTTCATTTTCTTGAATTGTAGTAGGCCCACTTTATGACATCAATGAATTAGATTAACAACATTATTGATATCATATAATGTAAGTTTTTAATGTTACCAGCAGAAACAGCAACTCTAAATTTCTTCAACTGAATCTCAATTACTAGGAAAATTAGATCCACTAAATGTATTTAAGTGTACTTACTTGTATAAGTGGTTTGTCCTGCATCCACAAGCGGTAATGAATTCCTTTCCATATCTTTGTAAAATCCTCTTGTGATAAAGGTTCTAGAAATCCGGAATGAAAAATGTCATTACTTGAAGCATAAATTATGGTGGAAAACATCTAGAATACATGTAAAACATTAGTTTTATTGTTGGGTTACAAACTAGTGTGAAATAGTTGTGTGATACAAACTGAGAAGTTGTAATATTTGAACCAATTACCAGTTATTTTGTTTTATATAAAAATTTATAACTGGTCTCGTCAAAAATGAAACAAAAATATGTGATAAAGTAAAAACAATTTATTAAATAAAACTATATATATATATTTCACTCATGTTAAAGTTATATGTCACTCTTTAATGGGTAAAACTATATAATTTTGAAAATTAAATATATTCAGTACCAATGAAAAAAAACACAAAAAAACATTTAAATGTAATAAAAACCTCTTACAAATTGACATGCTAGAAATAGCAACAAATCTCCCTTAATCAATATCCTAACATCTTCAATAAGGAAAGGACACATAGCTCAAGATATTCCAAAAATGGGATGGGGTTGCTGATGGCTGGATTGCCTGATTCAATCAATAACAACCTATTATAAATATCAATGATAAATGTTTAAAAGTTTACAACCAGCTTAATGAGCCAAGCATCAGTATAGGACCTTCAAGATAATAGTGTAATTCTGAAATAAACTTGGAAGTGGAGCTACCACAATTAGTGTCAAATGCCACCAGCTGAACTATATAATGACCATGTAATTTACAGTATTTTCTAGATTTCATTTGCTCAACATGCAAAGCAGCAGAACCCAGATCTATTGCACATTTTAACCATATGAAATCAAGCAAAGGTGATTACAGCTGCTGTATCAGACACTTCTCTTGTTTCCTAAGAAATGGTGTCATTCATTCTGATCTGCACCTATCACTGTGATCAAGGACCACAAAATGAACGGCGATGTTCATAGTTATCTACAAGAGTTCCACATTTGTATCATGCAGAATGCCCCAGCAAAATTGCAATAGATGTGCTTTTCTTCAGGGTTGAAGAAAACCCTAATCCTGGAGATCTATTTGTGAATATTCAACTTTTCGTATCATCAGCATCAATGACAATGGCTTTCCTCTAAACTAACATCATCTTTCCACAGCTTTGCTCAATGGACCTGCATGCAAAACCCTGTTGATTGTACACTTTGTCTGGGGATGAGGACTCATTTTTCTGAAAGACAAGAAGCAATTAACCAGAGTAGCCAAGGTGGAGAGAGAGGACAAATAGCAGGATAGAATGAGGTCAAGCAATGAATGAAACTTCAGACGTCTATGCCTCACAGGTAAGTGAGCATGTACTCGTTCTGCATCAGACTGATCAAGATTGATAATAGAGAAATAATCCTGTATCAAAGCATTAAATCGACACAGAAAATATGCCAATTGGTATGAAAAGCTGGAACAGAGAAGGTACATCACGCAAGGGAGGCTTAAACTATTTTGAAACAAGAAGAAAGCCTGGTCACCATCATCATCATTTAACGTCCGTTTTTCCATGCAAGCATGGGTTGGACGGTTTGACTGGAGCTGGCAAGCAGGGGGCTAACCATGTTCCAGTCAGGTTTGGCTTGGTTTCTACAGCTGGATACCCTTCCTACTGCCAACTATATTTACAGTGTGCTGGGTGCTTTTAACCTGCCACCGGCACTGGACTTTCGCCGCTCGCTTCCCGTACAATATAGTGGGACGCCGCTTCCCATACAGCCGCTGTATAGCAGTGGGGTGTCGCCTCCAGTACAAAACAGACCAGAGAAATAGAGAATCGTATTTTGCCTCGCACAACTCACGTCCCGTGCAAACATAAGAGGCAATTGAGAATCGTTATTTACCTCGTATCACTCGCTTCCCGGACAAACGCAAAGTAACAATTGAGGATCGCACTTTGCCTCTACCTGTCACTTTGGGCCACCAGAGAGCCCTTCTGGACTCTCGATGCTGCCGTCTCAAGCTAAGACATTGCTGCTGCGCCGCGCCAAGCAACAGGACATTTGTCAGTGCTGCCGTCTCAAGCAACATGACATTTCCTATGCTGCCGTCTCAAGCAACACAACATTGCCTATACTGCTGCCGTCTCAAGCAACACGACGTTACCTATACTGCTGCCCCAAGCAACAAGACATTGTCAGTGCTGCTACCTCAAGCAGCAGGACTTTGTCGGTGCTGCCTGTCGTCTCAAGCAACAAGACATTTCCATTAAATCTCGATGCGGCCACCACCTTGATGCTGCCTGCCATCTCAAGCAACAAGACATTTCCATTAAAGTCTCAATGCGGCTACCACACTAGCAACGGGACCCTCGATGCGGCCTCCTCTAAACAACTGCATTCTCGATGTGGCTGCCTCTTAGCACCCGAAAGCACTCGATGCGGCCTTCCCAAGCAAATTACTTTGTCGATGCTGGACTCGACCTGCCGTCAAGCATCAAGACATTTCCATTTAAATTCTCAATGTGGCCACCACTTAGCAATGGGACCCTCGATGTGTCCTCTACTAAACAACTGCACTTTCGATGTGGCCGAGTTTTAGCACCCGAAAGCATTCAATGCGGCCTTCCCAGCAACAAGACATTGTTGATGCTGGACTCGACCGCATCTTTGCCACAGGACTCAGCGTGGCCTTCGGACTTTTCGACGCAGCAAGACATTGTCAATGCCGAACTCGACCTGCCCTCTCAAGCACCAAGACATTTTCATTCAAACTCACTTGATGCTGCCTGCCATCTCAAGCAACAAGACATTTCCATTAAACTAGCAATGGGACCCTTGATGCGGCCTCCTCTAAACAACTGCATTTTTGATGTGGCCTCCTCTAAACAACTGCATTCTCGATGTGGCCGCCTCATAGCACCCGAAAACACTCAATGCGGCCTTCCCAAGCAAGTGACTTTGCTGATGCTGCCGCCCCAAGCAGCAAGACGTTGTCGATGCTAGACTCGACCTGCTGTCAAGCATCAAGACATTTCCATTTAAATTCTCAATGTGGCCACCACTTAGCAATGGGACCCTCGATGTGTCCTCCACTAAACAACTGCACTCTTGATGTGGCCGAGTTTTAGCACCCGAAAGCATTCAATGCGGCCTTCCCAGCAAGTGATGCTGCCGCCTCAAGCAACAAGACATTGTCGATGCTGGAATCAACCGCATCTTTGCCACAGGACCCAGCGCAGCCTTCGGACATTTCTACCTGAAAGCCCTTGATGCGGCTATCACAAGCAAGAGACTTTGCCGATGCTGCCACCTCAAGCAGCAAGACATTGTTGATGATTTGGACTCAGCCGCATCCCTGCAACAGGACCCAGCTCTGACTCGAACACATCTTTGTGACAGGACCCAGCATGGCCCTCGGACCTTTCAACGCTGACTCTGATCTCAAAAACAACAGGGCCTCTCGACAAAATTATTGGTCATGCATGACACAGAAGATATTTTGTAGTTGGTCAAAAGAGATAGTGTGAAGGATAAGAAGGACACCCAGCAAAGACCAGTTCAAACTTTCTGGGATGTGAAGAGACAGGAAGTTGTTACAGAATATACTGTTTCTGCTAATCATTGTGAAGCTCACTTTTATTTATTAAGTTCATGGCCAAGTATCATAAGAAAATGTGTCATCCACTGCAAAGTGGTCACTGAAAGTGATTTTCACATAAGTTCATGTTAGCAAGTTACAGTTCTCTGCCCACAGATTTGGTCATGCCATTGATTGCAAGTGAAAAAGAGAACGGACCTCAAGGGTCTCCTTGTACAACACATTTGAATTAAATTTTATAATCGCCATGATAAAGGTCAGATGGACAAAAATATGAATCCTATACCAATTGGTATGAAATCTGCTGGCCACAATGCCTAAAAAAACATCACATCAGATAGAGTGAAAGCATTCCTACATCCAACTTACAGAATAACTTTAGGGGCCAACTCTAGTGAATAAATTGGTGATGTATATGAATAGCAGCTTCACAACAGAATGGAGAAGTTACTCCCAAAACTGAGGGTGAAGAAAAGATTTGGAGATGTCGGAACACAAGGGTAAACATTTTTGATAATAATGGGGTGGATATTCACGTTGGGCTGGATTAAGATGTGAAGTTGGAAATTAAAAAAATTCAAATTTATATATTCGTCCGATACCACTTTTCCTAATTTTTATCCTTATTCAATAGGGTACATTGGATAACAGTCGTCGCTAGACTGTCTGGATGGAATACATGGCTGATCCGAGATTAACAGCAACTGTTAATATTACAGTCTAAAGCTGCTAATTAAATGTTATGGTATTTAATTAAATACCTGTACGTGCTTAGTTCATATGCCGGAGTCAATTTTAATCCTTCTGTGGTTGATTCAAATACAAGCCAAGTTGATCTAATCGAGTATCCCCCACCCCATAAAAGACTGTGTCCATGTGTCAATGCTACACAGATGGTTATTATAAAACCCTTTCCGAATAGCTACTGAAAAATACGTGATGCAAAGCGTAACTATTAAGTCTGGAAATATGAAAGTATATTTGGATTGTGATTATAAGCGGGGTGGCGATATACTAAACTTTGGCTTAGTTATTGTTTTCAACAATATACATTTTATAACTAAGATAAAACGAGTTAAAGTTCTGAAGTATCAAAAAACAAAACGGCCAACCCAGGAAGTGATCATTCGACATGCTATAAATAGCAGCTAAATCGCCCTCTAAATACACTATACTGTTTTAAAACAGAAAGAACAATGGTTTATGTAATCTGGAAAAACATGATGATAACGACAGGAACGTATTTGCTCATCGGTTTGCACGTGTCCGACTTGCGGGCTACAAAAAATGGTTTTCTTATTTGTTTAAAATAAATTTATATCTAAGGAGATCTTCAATTCAATATTGCTACGAGTTACAGGATTAAAAGAAATAAAATAAAAAGAGTAAAAAATAATTCAACTTTTTCTTAATTAACGAACCAAGTCGGCAGCTAGAGCACGTGTCTAAACAGCCAAAACAGAAATTAGCCAAGTAAGCAGTTAAACTCGAAATTTTCACTCACCTTTTAAATATGGCAATTGCAAACGGACGAATTTACGTAGAGTCGCAAAGGTTTTATCTCGATCCCCTGGTTCATTACCTGCAAGTCCTTGTGCAAGTTGAACTTCAAGAGAAACTTGCTGAACCGGAGCCATCTTCTTAATATGAATGAGAATGCTTCTCTGAAGTAAAGTTACTCTTTGACGATTAGCCGCAGTTTCGATCTCTCCCATTTCTAACAATAATATTACTGTTTATATTTAATAAAATAAGAAAAATAATAATATAAATATTTTTTACATTCAAATGATATATAAAATCTCAAACTGATTTAATTATAAAATAACGTTTATATTATAAAATCATCACCCACTCATACACCTGTTAAGACACGCACTCAAAAAGTAATTTCTAACAATTTTCCAAGTCCCGGTTGGGCAGACGTGTCGGAAAATTACTGCATCCCTATATAATTTTTTCAAAAAATTTCCAAATTTCCTTGGATCTCAACGTTTTCAACAACAGAAATCACAATAATCTTTCCAAATATTTATTTTATTTTATTTTTAATTACTCGTTTTAAATTACGGATCTTATGATTATGGAAACAAATTCCTTTTTCAAAATTCTAATTTTTAAGAATCCCCTCTCCCAGAAGCGTGTTCATTCTATTTGGGCGTGTGCAAAAGCATGTTGGACAACAACTAGCAGATGTATAAGTAAAAAAGAACAAAAAAAAATCAAGAGGAGTTTATGATTCTGAAGAAAAATCGTTTTTTTTCCAAAACTTCAATTTTTTAAACATCCTCTTCTCTGGCTTTCAAAATAACGACACCCATCTGACAGAAACTAGGAATGCATTAGTATGATGGTTCTCAAACAGACAACTATCAGAACCCCACCCTCACTACCAAATTATTAAGGAAATTTACTAACACTTTCGTTTTTTTATTAATAAGAGAACAAAATAGAGTTTGGATCCATATCCCTCTTCTTTCTTTGCTAGCACAAGTTTTAAAAGTTTAAAATCATCTTAATATTGTTTTAAAAGTGATAATTTTCCACTTTCATTTTCAAACCTTGCTGGCCCACGCAGGGGAGGGAAACATCCCTATGAGAAACACTGCATTAGGACATTGTAAACTCTGTTGCCCACAACGTTTTTTCTGGTACTTTTTCCCATTGACCATAGGAGCCAAACACAACAGGATTTGAAATCACAACCTAAATGCCACAAGGCATTCTGTCTGCAATTCAACTGCTCTCATCATCTCAATATTATTTCTAACACAGGCACTAAATAGGCCACAATATTGTAGGGAATAGATATAACTGATTTTATTGACAGGGACTTACTTTATTTACCACCACCACCACCAGCACCATCATTGTTTAACAACTGCTTTTCCATACTTGCATGGGTTATACAGAATTTGTTGAGGCAGGTAAATGCTCTTCCTGTTGCCAATCCTCACCTCTTTCGAAGCAATATAAGACTTCCTCATGGCCAGACATGCTTTTCATGGAAGACTGGAAACTAACAACAGCACTTGTATAACAATGATGTTCATTTACAACCATCACATGATGTCAAGATAAGGAGAAACAAAGAAACACACACACACACACACACACACACACACACACACACACACACACACACATATACACACGACAGGCTTATTTCAGTTTCCATCTGTCAAATCCACTCACAAAGTTGCTATATCTGCACCCTAGTTTTTGTTTTTTATTCCAGGGTCATGCAGGATTGTGTGTTTAAGAAACTTACTTCCCAACCATGGTTCAGTTCCACTGTGCAACCCCAATGTCAATTTTGGCATGTTTTCTATAGTTGAATGCCCTTCCCAATGCCAACCACATGCTGGGTGCTTTTCTTGTGCCAGCAACACAAGAGAGGTTGCCAAATAACTTGCAAGAAAGGAAAAGAGCAGGAAAAAGAAAATGTCCCCTCGACTGAATGGGGGAAAGTATTTGAGAAATGGGTGGCTTTATGCTAGGTGTTGTGAGGTTAAAGTATGATAGTGGGACAAATGCAGGTGTCTTGCTGTAGAGAAGATAAAATGGGTGGCAGAGCAAACCCTCAAGATACAAGAAAGTGAACGTAAGAGGATATGAATTGTGGATTGAAGGGGGTGGGGACAGTTTCATAAGAGTGTGACAAATGGTTGGAGATAGGGGTAGAGGTGAATGTAGTGAAGGAAGAACAAAGGTGGAGGTGTGGTTGATGGGAAATACCAGGATAAAGAGAGGATAAGGTGGGAGAGATAGCAGTGGCTCAGGAAGTAGGGGGATGGTGTGCAAGGTGTAAGAGCAGTGGGGAGGAAGACATAGAAGTACATATGGGTGGCTATGAGGAATCAGGTGCGATGGCAGATGAGAGGGCGTTGAGAATGAAAGTAGCTATGAGAAGTATTTAGAAGAAGTATGGCAAGAGATAGAGAGATAACTGAAGGCACAGAAAGGAGGTGAAAATAATGTCGGAAAGAATGATGATAAGAATGAGATATGGTAGAGGTTCCATGGGAGTGGGGAAGGAGGTAACTGGTAGCACAAAGAATGGATAGGGAAGAATGTAATGTAATATGCGCTGATTCTGGTCTCAAGTGATTACAGCAGCTGAGTAGTGCCATAGATAGAGGAGCTATGGAGTGAGAGTGTTAGGGGAAGGGATGATTTGTGGGGAACACTTGACAGAACAGGGCCCAGCATGTACAAGCATAAACAAAATGGTTTTAGGGTCTCATTTTTCTGTGATTGACAGGTCTTCTTGAGCAGAGTGAATCGGCAGTCATCTCAGTCCTTTGTCATCTCCTCCATGAGGTTCAGTATCTTGAGATTAGCCTTCACTACTTTGTCTCAAGTCTTCCTGGGTCTCTCTCTTTCACAAGTTCCATCCACTTAAAGTGACTGCCACTTTTTTTTATGCAGCTGTTCTCATTTGTACACATCACATAACCAAACCAGCACAGTTTTCTTTCTTGCGATTTGATTCCTCTTATGCCAAATTTTTCTCTCAATAATGATCATTATTCTATATCATTCTATAATCCTTTCTATACTAGGCACGAAGGCCTGAAATTTTTGGGGGAGGGGAGTAGTCGATTATATCAACCCCAGTTCGTAACTGGTACTCACTTTATCGACCCCGGAAGGATG
>JAOPUL010003242.1:11009045-11021157 GCA_027564515.1 Octopus rubescens | reverse complement strand
AGAGAGAGAGAGAGAGAGAGAGAGAGAGAGAGAGAGAGAGAGAGAGAAAGAGAGAGAGAGAAAGAGAGAGAGAGAGAATAAAGAAAGAAATGGTGAAAACAAGGTGGTTTCACTTCAAATTCATTTATACAAGAGTTGGCTGACTTTGTTTAACATTCATTAAAAAATATATATATATATATATAGAGTCTTATCAATATATATTTTGTGACACTATAAAATTAGGTCTCATGAGAGGCTTTTCTGGTAATATGAGATGAGGAACAAATCTACAAGCTTCAGAATTGATTAGGATCTGCTTATCTCTTTTTCCTAACATGCTGAACCACACCAAATAATATATCTTTCTAGGACAGAAAGACAATGCATAGTGAGTATTAACAATTCATTATATTAAGAGGCTTTGTAATGTATGCTGTTTGCCTGTCTTATTTAAGACACAGAAAGGGTTGGGAATTTGGCACCCTTTTACTTGTTTCAGTCACAGCATGGCTAAAGTCCATGTTGCAACACTTTTCTTATACAAACATATTTTCAAGTCAGTGAAAGAATTGCTATGCAGTCACTTGACCTTCTAGAAATAGCACCCCAATTTCCCTCAAATTACATCCTTTTTTTTTTAAGTAAAGGATGCATTGGATAACTTGGTCTTAGATGTACAGAAAAAATGTGGGATGGTCATGGCTGGAATACTTTTGATCATAGGAGGTTTACTGTGTAACTAAACAACAATCATTTTAAAAATATTAATACCTTTGACTTAAAGCGGTAAGCTGGCAGAATCATTAGCACGCTGGGCAAAATGCCTAGCGGCACTTTGTTCGTCTTTACGTTCTGCGTTAAAATTCCACTGAGGTCGTCTTTCATCCTTTTGGGGTTGATAAAATAAGTACCAGTTGAACATGAGTCGATTTAATTGAGTTAATCCCCTCCCCCGAACTTGCTGGCCTTGTGCCAAAATTTGAAACCAATATTAATACCTTTGACTAAATAAAAACAAAACTAATGTTTCTAGAGGTGGTGTCATATTCAATTGAACTCCAGTATTATACTGGTATTTCATTGACAAATAACAGGTAAAATTGATTTCATTGAGAGCTGAAGTTAGAAACTAGGTGAGCAAAGCTTAATACTGCAATGTATTTATTTGTGTGAGGCTTTTTATGTGTTGTTCAATACACTTTATGCTAACGATTCTGCCTATAATAATAATACTTTTTAGCATAGCTATAATGCTTTAGATTTTGGAAGAGGAACATAGTCAATTTAATTGATTCCAGTATTTGATTTTATTTTATTAATGTTTGAGTATGGAAAATGAAGTTAACCATGATGATATTTAACACAAGCAAATACTGCAAAGCCTTATTATGACTGTCACTAACAATTCTGCCAGTCTACTGCCTTTAAAAAAAATATGTAGACATAACAAAAATAAAGGAAATATTCTGAATATAATTGAAACAGTGAATTAAAGAAACAGAGCATGCTGATTTGTATGGTATAAAATATGGCAAAGATATGATATAATCTCAAGTTCAAGAGATTCTGCGTTTAACCCTCTAGCATTCGGATTACTTTGTCAAATGTAATGCTTATTTATTCACATTGTTTTGAATTAATTATGCATTATTTCATAACTGAGATTTTGATGATATGATTGCTTATTTTTAGAATGACATAGTAAGGTAGGTGTGAGAGGCTGGATCTGGCTGCTTTGAACATTAAACAGGTAGAATATTTTGGCCGGATATGGTTTAAATGCTAAAGGGTTAAAATGAAAAGATCAAGCAGTAATTGCTGGTAGCTTAGGCCATCAGTAAAGAGGCATTCTGAGCAGATAAGATTTAAATAAATTATATTTTTACTTTCATCTAAGCACTTGTATGAACCTAAAACTAAACACCAACACCAAACTGAATGGCTGAGAAGAATGACCAAGTTTTTTTTCGGGGTGGTGGTGATGGTTGGAGGTTATCTTATCCAGGGCATGTTTGAAGAACTTTTGTTTCAGAAAATGTAAAGATATCTCCTCTTCCTAGCAGAAAAATATTGCCATCCTTGTAGGAAAAAACCCCCAGTGTGCTGAGGAGAATCAATCCATCCATATGTAAGTGGCTAACATTTTAGATATGTAGTAACAGTTAAATGAGGTAAATTGCTTTAGACAGAGACTTTTTTTTTATCCTCTGCCAATCATTTTTTTTATCATTATTGAAACACTTTTCATTAACCTTACTGAGACCAACCACTTTTAATAAGGAAGAACAGCTTAGCTTTCTCTAACAGACTAAAACACACAGGGATGAAGTTTGGCATTTCAAAAATATGTTATGTGTTAATGAAGAAAATGAGTAAATCACCATGGAAAAGAACTACTCCAAGCAGCAGATAAAAATACTTTTTGTCCACAGGGAAAGATTCAAAGATATTAGAATTCTAGAATTAAATAAGGCATTAGAAAAGATGTGAAGGTGATAAAATGAGGACTTGTGTGATATGTCCTTTAACCCTTTTGCATTCAGATTACTCTGTCAAATGTATTTCTGCACATTGTTTTGAATTACTCATGCATTATTTTGTAGCTTTGAGATTTCAATGTGATTGTTTATTTTTTTAAAATGACATTGTAGGGCAGGTGTGAGAGGCCAGATCTGGTTGGTTTGAATATAAAATAAGTAGAATATTTGGGCCAGTCATGGTTGTGAAGTTGAATTGTTACATGAAGCTTGTCTTTACATAGTCTATCTTAAGTGGAACCTCATGAGGCCCACCTCCCCTCCTTAAGTTATAATCACAGGAGGAGCTACAAATACTGTAAGTGTTCTTACAACTCTTGTGAGAGAATAAATCATGTTAGTTTACTGCATTGCTGCTGCTTGGAATAACAAACTGTTCTTACTTTGTACCATCTAATAAGAGATTGGAACATTTGAGAGAAATCTTCGTCAAAGACATAATGTAAGGCTGGGGACAGGATATAAACTTGACATCTCAGCTGGTTGTTAATCAGCCATCTGCATTCCCAGCAGTTATGTATATCAAAAAGACTAAAACTAGTGTTAAAAGCAAAACTCAATACTTCATAACTGCTGTTGTTATACCATGTAACTACAACACTGTATGTACATAAGGAATTCTATGAGATTGACAACTATTCAAAATTCAAGTCAGAGGAAAAGGAACAAATGAGGTATGAAGCATTGGGTTTAAAACCCAAGAAGCTCTCTTTCAGATTGAAATAACTAAAAATGCAATCGAGTATAAAAATGCATCAAGAATTTATTCTGTCTGGAACTGCAAATGGTTAAAAAAAAATTTTTCCTAGAGGAAATAAACTTTGTCAAATCTAAAATTGTATTTATTATTAATAATAATAATCCTTTCTATACTAGGCACAAAGGCCTGAAATTTTCGGGGATGGGGGATAGTCGATTCAATCGACCCCAGTGGCATTTGAATATAAAAATAATAATAATAATAACAAATAAATAAATAAAAATAATAATTACTTATAGTGTTTTTTCACTTGGTACAAAGACAGAAGTATAATGGGGGTGGTGGTCTATCATTAGTACTTAATTTTAATCAATAATCTTTGAAAATTGAAAGGCCATGAGGCTTAAAGTTAGAATTTTTATGGAAAAGTTGAAGAGGTTTCTCAATATAATGAACAACAAGAGAAATATTTTTATACATGAAAGAAATGTCAGAGCTGAAATTTGGAAGATGTAACATTCATGCATTTTCATTCATTCATTTCCCAAGATATTTGTGTGTGTAAGGTCTATAGATCTATTTTTAGTTCTTGCAGTAAAAGATTACATGTGTGCATATGTTCATTTTTTACCAGCAAAAGTTTAGCAATTTATTGACAAAACTATAGTAATAACAATAGTAATAACATCCTCTAATGGAAAAGTGTAAAAAATATATTACAATCACCACTAACACTCTTTTTGCTGCTACAAGTATACTGGTGTTAAGGTCCTGACAACTATATTCTTTTTTTGGCACTAGTAATACTGTTAGTTATAAAGGCTGTCTTTCACCCACACAAACACTCACATTAGCAGAAAAATATATATGCACCTATATATCTATATAAATACAAATTCATATATAATCCAATATATACAGGAAGAGTATGCACACACACATATGCATAACAGTTTTCTGCCAATAAATATTAAGAAATAAGTGTCTGAGATATATGCTATTGTAAATCTTATTTCAAAACAATTTATTATATATATATAAAATTAACCATATTATGTTTTTTCTTCTTCTATAGTTGTTTTTGTTGTTTATTTTGGTATATTGATAAAAAATATTCAGAGATATAGAAGGCAAGTAATAGAGTCAACAACTTTTGACATCTGATACTTATTTCTTATGTGTTATTCCCATGATCAATAGGAGAGGTTGAAAAGCCAAGCTAACCCCAGCAGAATTTGATCTCAGAAATATTCTCTATTTTCAGTACCAGCTCAAAGCAGACCCCCTCCTTTCTATCAATGTATGTCTTGAACAAGACAGTATTTCATGCCCTACCGTTATGACAAAAAAAGAATTTACAGAATTAGTGGAAAACATACAGAATCAACTGAAGAGGTTATATTGATCCAGCTCTAACTGCAATGTGGATGTGTGTGTGTGTGTGTGTGTGTGTGTGTGTGTGTGTGTGTATGAAGAGAAGGAGAGACAAAGAATAACAAATAGATAATTCGTGTTAGTTTTTCTTTTGTTTTTGGCATTAAGAATAATTTTGAACATTAAAACTAAGAATAACTTCCATGGAAGTGTTAATGTACGAATGAACAGATATATGTATACATATGTACAAGTGAGTGTGTCTTATTCAAAACAAAAGGGAAAACTTTAAAAATACAATAAATATATGCACCCTAGGCTCAGAGAACGGGACATGGTAAAACCCAGTAAAGTTTGGGTTTTCTGGTGTAAAGGCAGATAAAGGCAAAATCTCTATAAGGAGACAGCGTGCATGTCTATTTCAAGCAACATTCTCCAGATGGTCTCTTAACATATTACATATCCCACCTAACAGGTAGGGGAACTGAGGCAATGTAGAATACGATGTTATACTGTCCAGTTGAGGATTTCAACTTTTAATTTATGAGCAGAAAATCTACTAGCTTATCCATTCGGACATTTTGTCTCTACAGAAAAAAAAGAAAAAAAAAGCTAACTCCTTCCAAAATTAAATGACAGAGACTGAAGAGAGGTGAAAAGGCAGTGAGTATAAGGTATTGGATGGGTAGCTCATGTGATTTGGGTTAAAAACTACTACTACTACTACTACTACTACTACACCCCCTTTAATATTTTTTAATGCCATTTTGTGTGCGTGTTCTATGTCACTCACTTCCTTTACATCCTGCACCATCAACCACACTCTTGATTTTGAATTGAATACCATGTCCTCTTTCTACCTGGATTGAAGCAGTAGTTGCTTCTATATCTTGCCACACTAGTTCTGGCCTCTCTCTCTTCATTCACATTATTGTATTTCAGACTTTTTGATCCTGACATAACAGCTCCCACCCACTTCTGTTCCTCTATAGTTTACCAGCAAGGAGTAAAAGTGACAACATTTTCTCTTTTTTTTGTCACACTCAGACAGAAGGCAAGAGTCAGGACAAGATGAAGTTCAAACTGATGCCCTAAATACAGCCCAACAATGGTTCCCCTAAACCGTTCCATTATCAAACTGACAATAATAAATGATATAAAAAACCTCAACAATTCAGTTTTCTTCCAGGCCAGATTCTACAACTATATTAAATATAATCAGTTTCTAATTTTATTTATTTAACTTTAAATAGCAATATAAACAAATTATTTACGTTGTATACCAGGGTAACAGGAAAAAATGCAAATCTTCAACACTTTTTCCATCATCATCATAATTAAAAAAAGCTACAAAAATTAAGCTGTTATAATTTACCATCTGCACCATAGTAAATACAGCAATGTAAAAATCTCAATGATGCCCACCACCCCCTTGATGCTCTAAGCTTGTGCTTATTTTGTTTAATGATTAAACCAGCCCCAGCTGGGGCTCAATACATTAGATTCTTCACTACTCATGACAACTAAACTGATTTAGCTCTTCTAGGAATTCTACTTTAGGAACCACAACTGTCATCACATCTACTTTAAGGCCACAACTGTTATCGCAGCTAGTATAAAAGACTGTCATCACATCACTGTTGTATATATTTTATTGTGCTTTGAATGGAGCATTGTATTAAGAATGACAATGAGCAATGGTGGTTTGGTTGAGGTGTACCAAATTATTAATACACTGACTTACTGATCACTAGTTCACTCCATCACCATTGCCAAACTGAGGATGAATCCAGTTAGCTATAAATAGGCACCATTACATAGAGCACTGTGCAGTGTCTTTATGACTTGTTTCAAATGCTCGAATGAACAAATTCCATCTATGGTTGAAGACACAAAATATCGCCAAAACAGCCTATAGTCTGAAAATTGGAACAAGCTCTACCATATGGTGACATGTACTAGCAATGGCAAGAAAGAGATTAGGGTTATAGCTAATAGTACACAAAAAGAAATTTGAAAACTGACTTAAGGGAAACATGCTTTATGTGTGTGTGTGTGTTGAGGCACAAAATGGTGTGGTTCTGTTTTACCTGTGATTGGCAAAGAGAGGCATATAGAAATAAGAATTACTCTTAGAAAAGAAGAGTAAGAAAATATTTCAAATCCACATTCTTCAAAATAATATATAAATATGTGTGTGTGTGTGTGTGTGTGTGTGTAATTGTACTCTGGCACTGACATTGCATTGTGTCTATGGTTGGGAAGGGAAATGCAAACGGCTCAGTCTGTTTGACCTTGAAGGGATACTACTGAATTGAAACAATTCACCATTGTGGTGTACTCACACATATAGAATGCATGGGTGGGATAGGTTTTTTCCCCCCTCTTTTTCTGGGGTGTAGGAGTTTAGTATATCTGAGTTGTTAGTATTCTTATAACTGGCTGGCTGGCTCCTTCAACCCATTAAATATCATCAAACAGTGACATGAACATTATTATAATCCCTCCTTCTCTAATCATGTTTATCTCAGCCCACACGTAATTGTTCTAACTTCTCTTCTTTTCATTTTCCCCATCTTTCCTTGTTGCCATGCATTGGACAAGTCTAAAATCCCTTAATTTTAGTAAACATGGCAATCTGACTGCCCCTTTTCACCCCCCCCCCCCCCTCCATCATGGAAAACACTGATCTAGACATTCATAGTAATATCTTTCATATGTATTATCCAAATGCTTTAACAACTTTATATATGATATACACATACAACAGTAATGTATGGTTGCAGCATTTTCTAACGGAATTGCATCAGCCCAAGTGTTGTCAGTGAAATTGGGTAGATAGAAACTATTATAGAAGCCCATTAGATGGGCGATACTTGTTCTTTGGTGGTAAACTCAATTTGCTGCCCAATTTAATACCACCACCTGGGGTGCTTTTAGCAGAGTCCTTTCTGCTGCAAGTATATTTACACCAGGTTCTGGTTTGATAATTCATCAGTTACAGCCCCCCCCCCCTCACTTCCTTTTCAGTTTGGGATGACCAACAACTAGTCATAAGCACTGCTCTTCCTCCATGGACTCAGACACAACAAAAAAGTGCGATACTTTCATATTGTCACTGTATCACAAGTGGGTATTATATACCCGCTTATCAGTATGATATCATTACTGCACTCATGTTTTAGCCACATCATTATGAACCATTTTCATTGTTCATAACAACATGCCTAATCTTTATGGTATTATATATTATCACTTCAACACTATAATATCTTCACATCACAGTTATAGCCTTAGATCTATATATCTTTCTCACATCAATGTTACATCTTCATAGCAATATATATATATCTTCTTCACATCACTTATATCCTCAGATAATGACGAGTCACTGTTATCTCTGCATATCACTGTCATATCTTCATACTATGATCAGTTCATTGTTATATTCTTGTTACTACACACTACAATATCATTCTGTAATTATTAAAAATGTAATAAAAATAAGATTTAAATGTGTATATGTGTGTTTGTGCACGAGACTATAAATCCCATCCATTTACCGTTGAAGTATAAAAACTGGACTCTTGGGAATGATTTATATAAAAAAAGGGGTGGGCTAGAGAAGGTGTGAATATACGATAGCAACATCTATGTATGTGATATAAATTCTATGGATGGAATTTATCAGTGGGGCATATCAGAATAATGAATTGGTGTATACATGAAAACTGTTTGTAATTTTAGCAAAATATATTGTTAATAGATTCCTTTTCTCAGTTTTTAAAAAAAATTTCCACTTAATTTTTATGAGAAAGACAGACAATCAAATGTGTCTGTGTGTGAGAAAAAGACTTTGTATAAGAAAGAGATAGATTATTTGTATGTGTGTGAACTATTTCTGTACATCTTTAGAAATATAAAAAGTTGAAGTGAAAGAGTTCTGTAGTTTAGCAATTTGTATGTTAGAATGTAGATTTACTACTTGATTACAGGCAATGAGATAAGATTGGATGTTTATATGTAAGAGTAAGAGCGAATGTATGTGAAAGAAAGATTGAGTGTGTGCATGCATGTGTGTGAGCAAGAGAGGACATTTGTATGTGTGTAAAGTATTTCTGCACATCTTCATAAATTAAAAAGAAAACAAACAAAAACAAAACAATATGCATTTCCAATTATGCATTTCAATTATAAGCACCCATTAGGAATGATAAAAATCTGATGGGTGAGTAAAATAGAAAAGAAAGACAATAAAACACACTCACACCAGCACACACACGCACGCACGCACACACACACACACACACACACACACACACACACACACACACGCACACAAAAACATTCTCTCAGGCACACAAAATTTGATATCATGTTATGCAAATATTGTCGATTAGCAAACAGGAATCTGTCCGGACCTTTCAGCAGCTTCTGCAAGATTTGAAATCCAGATTTTGAAGTCTGGATTTTCACTCAGTTTAGCTCGCTTCAAGGACTGATCTTCCACTGTCACCTTCAGTTCACCAGTAACGTGTAAATTCTGGTTGACTTCCAGACCTGGACAGGTTGAGTTTTCTGTATTATCACCGGAACATATAGTATTATCCATGTGTGTAACTATATTCACTGAACTGGCACCAACTGTAAAGCAGCTATTGTTGTTGTTGTTGTTGATGTTATCATTATTGTTGTTAAAAGTATTTTTATAGCTGTTATTATTGCTATTGTTGTTGTTATAGCCAGCATTGCAGCTGTTTGTTGAAATGCTGTTGTTGTTTTTAATGTAGCTAGCATTGTAACTGCAGTTAAAACTGTTGCTATTATTATTGTTGTTACATGTAGCAGTGTAGCTAATGTTAGAACTGTTGTTGATGTTGCTATTATTATTATAGGTAGCACTGCAGCAGTAGTTGGAATTATTGCTTGTTAGGCTCCTGTTTGTAGCAAGTGGAATATGATTTGAGTGGAAAGTCAAGTGTGATTGAGTCACTAAAATTGGTGTGGTCAGTATTCCACCACCTGTCTTGGTGCACACAGCAGCAGTAGAATCTTCTTTTGATAATGGCTGTAAATTCTCACTGTATTTCAAAGTTTCAGATTCCTCAGTGCATTTTATATCAATTGTCAATGCCTCTGCAGCTGCGACATTTTCTTCACCATTTGCAGCATTTGGAGTAATGGCACTTGCAATGTAACAATCCTCATCTTTGCCTTCAGATTCAGAGGTCACTGCATCAAGACTATCAGATTTCTTGTTCAGCTGCAGATCTTGGTATGATTTCATAGATGGGTGTACATAGAATGTAGCAAGTGGGATCTTCATGACATCTAGTTGATGAAAATAAAAAACAAATTAATTTTTTTTTTTAGTAAACATTAGACATGTATAGGTGTGAACAAAGACAAGCAAATGTTTTACTGAAATGTAGAGCCATGTAAACAAATTTAATATTACTCTCTAAGATGTAACCCATTATATAACTTGAAAATCGAAGGTGAACTAAAACGACTTGAAAAATATATTTTTAGGTCGTTATTATTTAGTCAACCCACGTACTAAACCTCTTGATTTTTTTTTTAATATCAAAGATGCAACAACCATAACTATCCTTGCTTTGTTTTTCAGTGTTTCTCATATTTCTTTTTATCAAATAATCTGGTTTTTTTTTATGACAGTAGGATATAACTTGAGGGAGATTCAACTGCTATTTTTAGCCAAATGACTGTATAGAGTAAAGGTAAAGAACCTTTTTAATACCATAGGTGAATTACCCGTGCATATGAATGTGTATGTGTAGGGGGGGGAGTTGCATCTGTGCAAATAAACATAATGAATCCCTAATTTTACAAATTAATTGGTCTGTAACTTATATTAATTTATTGTTTTGGTTTTAATGTTTAAGCCATTTTAGTTTTTACAAAGAGGATTTTTAGTAGCTTCATCAGTGAGTAGTCCCAAGTTTTAATGTAGATGAAGGACTCCTCATCCTGGTGTAAAAGTTTCATTATTAGATCATATGCTTTTAAACAGGTAATTATTGTTCAAGCCTCTTCAAATATCTGATATTTATTATTATTATTGAAGCCGTTGCACAGTATCCAATATTGTGATATTGTAGATTGAAGATATTGTGTGTACTGGGGATTTGTACTGCCTGTCAAGTCACAACAAGGACCTCAGACAGACAGTACTTTATGCAGTATGCGTGCAGTTCCAAGTAAAGCTGATTTTTGCAATACGCCAAAATTGTAGAGTATTTCGAAAGTATCCAGATATTTCTTCAGGTTGGGTGGTATTGAACCCAATGCTCTGATGGCAACAGGAACAACCTTGATGTTTGACTCGCAATGATCTCAATTTTCAGGTTTCCATATTTATTGACCTTTTCTTTTTCTTTCATGATAATATGTTGATCTCCTGGCACTGCCACTTTGATTATTAGGCACTTTTTCTTCTTATTATTATTAAGGTGGCGAGCTGGCAGAATCGTTAGTACACCGGGCAAAATGCTTAGCAGTATTTAGTCTGTCTCTATGTTCTGAGTTCAAATTCTGTTGCGGTCAACTTTGCCTTTCATTCTTTCGGGGTAAATAAAATAAGTACCAGTTAAGCATTGAGTTTGATGTAATCAACTAATTTCCTCCTATTAACATTGCTGGCCTTGTGCAAAAATTAGAAAGAATTATTATTATTATTATAATAGAGTTAACCTATATCAATTTTGGTATATCAGGTGTCAGTTATATTTTAATTTTACCTTCTCTCTCACCAACTAATATGATCACTCAACTTGCTAGAAATAGCAGTCAAATTTCCAGCAATCCACACTAAAAATAAATGCAGGCTGGATGAGTATAGTCCTAGATACACTATGTCTGAAAACAAAATGGGGTGGTCATGGTTGGAAAGCTTTTGATCATAGATTCTGTTCTCTTAATGAAAATTGTCTCTTGCCCAGTCAGAAATTTTCATTATTGAAGGGTGGAGTGGGTTGGTAGAATTAGTGGAAAAAGGTTGAATTTTAGTGCTGGATTGATTGTTTTATACAATGTAATTTGGCAAAAATGGTAAAATTTCAGTTAAAAGAAATATTAAAAATAAGAAAAATCATAGTAATTAGATGAATGATTCTTAAAGGGTGCTATATGCTGAAGTTTTAAAAATATAACTTGTGTGACTAACTTTACTCAGTTCCAGAACCACAAAATGATGAAATATAAATCATCTCTAAAAAAAAAACAAGTCAAATTTGGTGTCTTGTGTTCAGGAATTCAAATCTCACTGATGTCAACTTTGCCTTTCATGTTGAGGTAACAATGATAGAATTTTTATTTGATTGTCCCCTCTAACATATAACTAGCATTGAAACCATTGTCTTAGCCAATATCTATTATAGTATATTAGCATATTAAAATTGGCAAAATGTTTGCCAAAAATGATCTATCAAAGATAGAAGCAGTATGTAAACAGAATAATGTTCGCCAAGCCGAACTCAACACGATACGCCAAAAATAC
>JAOPUL010003242.1:10962702-10976124 GCA_027564515.1 Octopus rubescens | reverse complement strand
ACCAGTTACGAACTGGGGTCGATAACATCGACTACTCACCTCCCCCAAAATTCCAGGCCTTCGTGCCCAGTATAGAACGGAATATTATTATTATTTGTAGAATGATAAATGTAGAAGCTTTTTTATGAGTATCACTGGATTCGTGTAATCTCTATGTTGTGAATTATATATATTAAATACCCTCGCCAACCTGCAGGCCTAGCATGGTGAGTATGGCAAATCCCCAGGATTCGATTAGAGTCCTGGGAGGGTTTCCTCGTTCTGAGCGAATACTAACCCTTTTTAAATAAATTAAATAAAATATATTTGTATAGCCTGGCTCTCTGTTGGTTACAATGACGAGTGTTTCAGTTGATTTAATCAATCGAACAGCCTGCTCATGAAATTAACGTGCAAGTGGCTGAGTACTCCACAGACATGAGTATCCTTCGTGTAGTTCTTGAGAAGATTCAGCATGACACAGAATGTGACAAGGTCGGCCCTTTGATTTACTTGTAAAACTCACTTTTGCTCGCTGAGTGGACTGGAGCAACGAGAATTAAACGTGCTGCCTGAAATTGAACCCACAATCTTACGATCCTGAGCTGAATACTCTAACCACAAGGTCATGTGTACCAGGGTGAGACCCGATGTAAGCTAAATTGCTGTCGATGATTATATGTAGAATGGTGTAAAATCCTTCTACTGGTACGTCCCAAGTTTCATACCATGGAAAATATTCAAATATGAATTAGAAGCAGCTCATGGGATATAAACACTATTGACCACACATATGCAAGGTGTGTGCATTTCTAGTTTTTAGGCATAAGAGAATATATTCTCAACAATGCACCTGGTGTAAAAACACCTAGAAGTTAGTCATAGACAAGCGAGATAACTCGCACCAGGCACACGTATGTACGTATGTATCTATTGGATCAATATGGTGTGAGCGAGACACACGCTTCATGTGTGTTGGGATAGATAGATATAGATATGTGTATATATAAGCACGCATATACAGTAGTGAATACTGTCGTCGTTTCAGTTCAATAATATTGCGTTTAATGCACGTCCCTGACGTTTTGATAGTAAGTGGTTAATTATGTAATTTGTATAGTGTAACCAAAAATAAACGATTATTAATGAAATGTATGTAAGATGGTGTAACTAAATATCTTATAACAATCTCTTGTGTTTTGTTTTGTTTTACACACTCGTGTGCGTACCCACAAAACACACTCACATGCATAAATAGACAAAGAGAGCAATGAGAAAACACAAATCAGGTTAATAGAATCAAAAGATAAGGTGAAAACAAAGAAATAAACAGTATATAAAGTTAGATAAGGAAACACATTGTGGAAAGAGCATATGAAAATAAAACCCAATACCAATCAAAGATTGCAGATAATGAAAATACATACGCCATGTGAAAAGAAATAGAAGAGAATTTAACATTTCAGGTTTTCATGCTTATTGAAATGAAATAAAAGTATTTAGAGAAGTAAAGATAGAAATAGGAACAATACAAAATGTTCATGTTTACATTGCGTGCTTAGTATAAAAAGGGAATTGGGTAATGGGATAGTAGGATCAGAAGTGGAGAAGCAATCTGGGTCATAGTGAGAGTTACAAAGAAAGGGAGAGGAATAGCATGAGAGAGTGCATAATGGAGAGAAGGAAGAAATGGAGGAAGAGGGAAAAAGGAGACGTTGAGATGGAGAGAGAGAGAGAGAAAGGGAAGTGAGTGAGAGTATAATTGTCCATGTGTGTCTTTAGTGTAGGTAAATTTTAGAAATGATATCTATTTAGGTATAATATAGCATTTTATGTGTCAAGAAATATACAGTTCATGCATCTATGCATGTATCAGTCATTCTCTTGTAATTTAGAAGCAATCAGCTAAGAGTGTATGAATGATCTGCATGAATATATATATATGAGTGTGTGTTTGTTTGTCCTCTACCACTGATTGACAACCGGTGTTGGTTTGTTTACACACCCGTAACTTAGTGGTTCGGCAAAAAGAAACTGATATAATAAGTACCAGGCTTAGAAAATAAATACTGGAGTTGAGATTTGTTCGACTAAATCCTTCAAGGCAGTGCCCCAGCATGGCCACAGTTTAATGACTGAAACAAGCAGAAGATAAAAGCTAGAATATATCAACACAACACAATCAACACAATATGCATACTTACACACAGTCACATGCACGTACCTATACAATTACAAATAAATGTATACGACCTTCCATCTGTCTGTATAACTGTCTATCAAAGTATAATGAATGGTAAAAGTATATCTTGGGTCAGTGTATACATCAGTATACTAAGCTAACTCTCCAGCTCTGTGTCTGAGTTTAGTTGTATATTTATTACTCTGTCAAACTACCAATCAATAAGTGTATCAGTATATCCTTATATCTAATTTTTTGTGCAGTTTAACGCTATCTCTATCTATCTCTCTTTCTGCCTATCTCTTTCTCTCCTCTCCTTCCCTCTCTCTTTCTCTCCCTCCCTCTCTCTCTTTATCTCCCTCCCTCTCTCTTTCTCTCTCTCTTTCTCTCTCTCCCTCTCTCTATTATGTGATATGTAAGGTTCTACATAGATAGTGAGTGAATGAGATTGTAGTGCTTGTGGTTTGCGATGTGTGGTATGTGTGTGTGTGTGTGTAAGTGTGATGTGTATGTGTGTGGGGGTGGTATGTTATGATAGAATGTTGTGTGCAAGGGTAGATTGTGGAATGGTAATGTGCAGTTATACGTATGACTGGTTCTAAATATTGGTTTCGAATTTTGGTACTAGGCCAGCAATTTCGGGGGTCGATGTAATTTCGGGATTACATCAATCCCCAGTACTCAACTGGTACTTATTTTATCGACCCCGAAAGAATGAAAAGCAAAGTCGACCTTTGTGTAAGTTGAATTCAGAACGTAAAGATGGACAAAATGCTGCTAAGCATTTTGCCTGGTGTGCAAACGATTCTGCCAGCTTGCCGCCTTCAATAATAATAATAATAAAACTAGAGTTGACATCAATAGGATTTGAACTCACAAGCTCAGAAGTACTAAACCAGATACCATATAACAGCTGAGACCACTCTTTATTTTCTGTGCTATTACTGCTAATCTGACATAAGCACAGTCATGGCTGTGTAGTTAAGAAAGTTAACATTGTAACCATGTGGATTCAGGTTCAATTCCACATTGTTGTACTTTGGGCAAGTGTCTTCTATTGTAGCCTTGGATCAAATAAAGTCTTGTAAGTGAAATTTTCTAACATGGAAACTGTATGGATGCTTCTCGGAGAAAATATTTCTCTTCTTAGATGCCAGGTTTAACCCTTTAGCATTTAAACCAGCCATAGCAGGCCCAGATATTCTACCTGTTTTATGTTCAAACCAGCCAGATCCAGCCTATCACACCTACTTTACAATGTTAGTTTAAAAAAGACACAGTCACATCATCGAAATCTCAAAGCTACAAGATAATATATGATTAATTCAAAACAATGTGAATAAATAAGAATTACATTAACAATAATCTGAAAGCTAAAGGGTTAAACTGTCAATTAGTTTAACATCATCATGTTGCCCTTAGATAGCTACTATTGCACATACTATTGCAAGCATTTGAGCAAAGTCTCTGGTCTGAGGAAAACTTCTTTTTTTCTTCCCACCTGTCTTAGAGGCACTGAAAAAGGTGAAAGGTGCTAACTTTTCTCTTCTAAGTCATGCAAAAGAAGAAAGAAAAAGTAACAATGTCTAACCTGTTTAGCAGTTGCTGTATATTGTTGTTTCTCTTCTTTGCCTAGATTTGCCCATAAGTCACCCAAAATACGACTTATGCTGCGATTGTCCAAATTTGGGTGTTTACTTCGAACCATACTTCGATGGCGTTTGCAAAAGATGAAAAATGAATTCATTGGGCGCCGTGCCTCCCTACGGTCGGTTGCACCTTCCATGGTTATCTGTAACAAAGAAATATGTAATGATTAATATGAAGTTTATTTTAATCAAATTAAACTTTATGGTAAAAAAATATATATATATATATATAGGTGCAGGTGTGGCTGTGTGATAAGAAGCTTGCTTCCCAACTATATGGTTCTGGGTTCAGTCCCACTGCATGGCACCTTGGGCAAGTGTCTTCTACTGTAGCCTCAGGCCAACCAAAGCGTTGAGTGAATTTGGTAAACAGAAACTGAAAGAAGCCTGTTGTGTGTGTGTGTGTGTATATATATATATGTGTGTGTGTGTGTATGTATCTCTTTGTGTCTGTTCCCCCACCCATCCGACAACTGGTGTTGGCGTGTTTACGTCCTCATAACTTAGCGGTTTGGTGAAAGAAACTGATAGAATAAGTACGAGACTTTAAAAAAAGTACCAGGGATGATTCGTTTTGACTAGAAATTCATCAAGCAGTGCCCCAGCATGGCTGCAGTCTAATGACTGAAACAATTGAAAAATAAGATATATAAATAGAATCAACTTTATCATCTTTTCTAAATCAATACAATAAGTAGCAAATATCAATCTTCATCATATTATGTTGGATTTTTCGTGTTGGCTGGATCTCACACTTTGCTGTGGTTCCTCATCACCTAGCACATTCAGCAACAAAGTAAACCCGACAAACTTTGTTTTGGAGCATCGTGTTTTCTTTTTAGTATAGGTTTAATGATTTGATGTCCTTCCTGTCACCAACCACTTTACACTGTAAACTGGGTGTATATTATTGGCTATGTCATTGTCATCAGTTAATGTCCGTTTACCATGCTGGCATGGGTTAGACGGTTTGACTGGGACTGGTAAGCCGAAGAGCTGCACCAGGCCGCAGTCATCGGTTTCGGTATGGTTTCTACGGCTGGATGCCCTTCCTAATGCCAACCACTCCAGAGAATGTATTGGGTGTTATTTTACGTGTCACCAGCACGAGTGCCTTTTACATGTTACCGGCACTGGCAATAACCATGATTCACTTAGCTCGACATGCATCAGATTTTATTCAGAATTTATAGACACACACACGCAATAGAAGCTGCTTATTATACTCAGAGATAATGTTATCAAATGGTTATTGTTATCTAAAAGGCTCTCCAAAAATGTTCACAGTAAGCATTTTTCACTGTGTGTACAGGCATAGCTGTGTGGTTAAGAAGTTTGCTTCCCAACCACTTGGTTCTGGGTTCAGTCTCACTGTATGGCACCTGAGGCAAGAGTCTCCTACTATAGCTTCAGTTGACCAAAGCCTTGTGAGTGAATTTGGTTCGGGAAACTGAAAGGAACTTGTAATAAGAGTAGTATAAAACATGGATTCAAAGAATTGTGTGGCTATCACAGCAAGCTTCCCATTCGGTATCGGTTATCAGTCTACATAGTAATCAATTACAATGTAGTGCAGTGTAATATGTCCATGTAACTGAAAATCCAGAAAATTTGAACGTTTTGAAAGAGTTGAATTGTAGTTGTAACCATGATGTTCCAGTGATCTGATGAGTTAGTTTTCTTTATTTACAAAAATTTGTGGATACACAATTGTACTGAATAATGTTGAGTGTACATACTGATGTAAAACATATAATTTTGCATATTGAAATTAATACTACATGAAGAAGGTTACAAAATGGCCATAATCATATGGATGTCATATGGATAAATAAATCTATCTTCATCTCTCATACCTTCTGACTTTATGTGGTGTGAAGCAGAGGTTAACCATGGAATCTTACAACCATATCAGATTTCAGATTCAAACTAACTTCCCCTCACTTCCTTATGAATCCTAACCACTAAAAAATAATGGAATTCAGTTTGCCTCAAGCCAAGCTGGTTGAAAGACCCTGAACGAAGCTGCACAGAAAACTATGCCCGGTTGCAAATGTAACTGCACATACTCTGTGCAGCAGAAACACGTGTAGGTCATCGTAACCATAAAACTATGCTGTATACAAACTGTAAAATTAAAGGAAATAAATTTTGAGGATGTACCAGTTTCCGTATTCTCTATTATTATAACTATTGCAAATATACACTCTAGATAATACTACAATCCAGTGAAGCGAACACAGAATTACTCATTGGAGGAATCACAGCATGTATGACAACACTAAGGGGTCATAGACGTTTAATACTAATCGATGCAGTTAGCTGGAACCTGGAACATAACAGAGCTACCATGGTATCCGCCCAAATAATATATCCCTCTAAACTCACACATATATATATATATCAAACAATAAGAATGAGTTCTCAACACTGCATTGGTGGATAAAGATTCTTTATTTGTGTATTAATACTACCATTTGTTTCTTGTTAAGGAATATCTTAACAATCATTCAACCCTATCACATAGAAAAATTGGTGTTCATCTCCATTTTGGATTAAAACATGAAAAGTGTTTTAAAACCCAATGATTTTAGTATTTGCCTTCATTTTTGTGATTTTATGGCTAAATAAGGCTAGTTAAGCCATATTTTGCTTCTTTTAGGGATATCTTAGTCCTTGTCCATGTACAGATGTTACTTGTTAACAGATGTCATTTGGCAGCTCAATAAAAAGTAATGGTCACATCCATTATCAGGCTTTAAAAATATGTCCAGCATGTTTGGGGTGCTGGTGATGATGTAGGTATGCCTTGAAAATGTTAACTTTGATCATTTGTTTGCACTCATGGTTTTATTCAAAAATGTGAAGGGTGTATCACTTCAGACTATTTCAACAGTTCTTATTTCTTTGAAGGACTGCTAGGAACATCTGAACTCACCCAAATTTTATTAACGTTTTACTTTCAGATGCAAATTATCAAGAGTTTGTAAGATTCTGGTCCTTCTTTCTCAAGTTAAGTCAAATACATTAGCTATCCTTCCCTCCTTTAGAAAATGAAATTAGATATATTGGCTATCTCTGATGCACCACAGAGCTAGCACCTATTCCTAACCAAACTCTCCAATCTCAGTCTACAGGGACATAACCTGATCTTTCGAAACATTACTCTGAAGAAGGGTAATTCTTCTGACCCTTCCAAATTGTGTCCTATTAAACTCATTTCTCCCATCTTAAAAGTGACAGATACAGCCATTAACAATCACCTTCTTTAAAACCATGATTCTTTCCTTCCTCAGTGACCCTCAGTACTGCTTTTATAAAACTACATCTACTGGAGACTTGGTCTTCATTGTCACTTCACCATAGGCTCTCACTGTTGAGAAATTCCCCCTAACACAAATCTCTTGGCAAAACTTCTTGCTTATAAGCTCCATCTGTCTCTTTTGCTTAGATTGATGACTTCCTGTAAAATTGTACCATGATAGTGTGTACTGATGGAACTCTCTCTAACCCATACTCTATCAATTCCAGTGTCCCTAAGGTTCAGTTTTGACCCCACGCTCTTCTTCCTTACATTAATGACTTACTTGTCATCACTTCTGACAATACCAGCTCCTTCACAGATGATATTTCCTTTCATTTCTCCCTAATCTTATGCACCAGAATATCACCCATATTCAAACTATATATGGCATATCTGCTCTGACTTCATGAACAGAAATCTCAGAAAAAAAAAAATGGAGCCATGCCAATCTTGTCTCCTTCAACAGCACAAAGCCCTAATTACTGAACATATCAAGAAAACATTATCACACTCCACCCTACAAAATATGAATAGCACATAACTAGAACTATTGTTCAGCCTCACCATCACTGAGGATCTCTCCTGATGAACACCCACTTACGTCATAGTCAAAATTGCATCACAAAGACTGCTCTCCCTCTTCAGAGTCAGAAAATACTTCAGTCTCTGATAATTATTCTCTAAGCTCTGATGAGACTCAGAATGGATGATGGGTGCAAGTGCTGTGTATAATGCAGTTGTACTATTTACATAGCAATGTGATCTTTGGACTGATTTTGTTGCACAAGGAAGGAAATAATGTGTATGAATAGTTTGTACATATAACACATTTTTATTTTGAATACTTTGCTATTTTTTATGGTATGTGGCAGAAAGGTTGTGAGCTCAGACAGGTTTGTAATTATCCTAATATACAGTTTAAAAAGTAATACAATACTTTTAAATTTGTAAAATTAGTGTCAGCTTTATTTTCTGTAATTTGACTAAATATACCAAGGAGTACTTGTCAGATAGTGAATCATATAGTTATTTAGCAAGCTCAGTTTTGATTAAGCAGATCTATGATCAAAGACATTTTAGTCATGAGCATAAAGTTATTTTCCTTCTCAGACCATGTATCAAGGACTACATTATCTAACGTGTTCTTTCCTTCTTAAGATCGTAGGATGTAATTTGAGGGAGATTTGGTTACTGTTTATAACAGATTGAGTGACTGCATAGAGGTTCCTTTATTGGCTCTTATGGTTTGACAGGTTTTGAGTTCAACCCCACAGCACAAACAACTATAAGCAGTTCTTCCCTCTCTCTGGAATTCCTTACTTGCATGTCTATCTTGTATTTTATTGGTATGCAAATATTCATAAGTAAAGTTTACAACATCACTCACCAGTCTTGGAGAGCTTTTTCCAGATAGCCCAAGTCTAAAAGATACCTATTAATCTAGTTTAGAATACCCTTAACTAACAGACTGAAGTAATATCATTACTATATAACAGTCACAACTTGCATTTGCAATTGAGCACAATGGCCAAATACACCAAATACCCTAGTCCATCATCAATGGTCACAGCACCACTATTCTCCATCATCATCTTGACAATGGTTTTGGAAGAAAGCCTATAGTTCATCTTCCCATGGGTAAGATCTGGCTTGCAGGCAAATGTGAATGTAGCTTGTAGTACTTAGAAAGTTGCAACCATCTTCTTGTTGCATCAACTGAAGGAAGGGCCCATAGAGTTAGTTATTGGTGACTTGTGTTCGTTCAGCTGATGCTGAAGGTTATCTGAAGACCCTTTGTTCTTATATCATTGAATAGTTTCAGTCATGTCTATTTAAGCAGATTGCAGCTATTCAAAGCATATAACATAGAAGTAGTTGATAGAATGCTTAGGAGTGACTTAAAAGATGGCTTTTATATATTTTTGACTCTGTTAGAGGACCAAAAGCAACATGCATGAATGTATTAAGGGACATTAAAGCTGTAGGGAGAAAGTTATTCTGAGATTCAAAATCTAGCCCATAAACGTATTTACAGGGTGTTCAAGCTAAATTTGATGATTTTTTTTTTACATCTTTTTTCAGGAATAGCTAGATGTATTGGTGAACAGTCAACAGCATAGGAGAGCATTTGAGAAAAACTTAGCAGACATGGAGCACTGGAAGCCATCTTGAATATTAGAAAAGAGTTACCTGTATCATGAGGATTCACACCAAGTATCAAAATGTGACTGCTACTCAATGCTCTGTGAACACTGTAAAGGCTGTAAAATGTGACATGGACATCATGAAAACCAAGTTCTCCCAAATTGCGATGATCTTTAGGTAGATCTCCAGTGAGGATGATAATATGCCGCCCCTCATCTTTGAATATGGCCTTAGTCTCAATTCAGATGGCAATGTGAAACTGCTAGAGACTGTGGTCAAACCCTGGCTGGAGTGGGTTGCTGCTGGAAGGCCATATGCATGGTAGCAGGATTCAGTTCCTAGCCACACCTCCAGAAAGAATCAGAAGTGGTTGTCAGAGAATTTCTACGACTTCACCAGCCCTAATTTCTGGTATCCTAATTCCCCTGATAGTAATCTCATGGCTGTGTGGGGTGCTATTGAGAAAGACACCAACCATTCTACCTGAAACACTAAGGCCGAGTTGGTGACCAAGATCAAGGAGGTTTTGAAAGATCTTCCCTGGGATACAGTGAAGAACACATGTGCCAGGTTCTTGAGGCTGTGGTGGAAGCTGAGGGTGGCTAGTTTGAGTAAACTGTTATCTCCCAGCCATAATCTAGTTGATATTTTTTGATGTTTTAAAATACTTTTATTTTTGGATGAGATATTGTGTTTTCTTTTCCTTTTATACAAAACTGTCAAATTTAGCCCAAACACCCTGAACTTAGTCATGAAAATAAATATTTATTCAAATGTTACATTTGGCATTTTTTTTTTTTGCACAATGCCTTCCTGACATTTCATAAATTCTATGCTAGCCACTGGCAACCATTAAATTTGCCTTTATGTTATCTTCTGTTCCCTACCTAGCAACAGAGTTTACTATGTTAAAGGCACCCATGAACCAGGTGATGGGTTAAGTCTACCAACTAAAACCAGACACTTTTTCCATGGATTTCCGTCCAGTTTCCATCTACTAAATTTCAATCACAAGGTTTCAGTCGACCCAGAGCTAGGTAGACGCCGGTTACCCAAGGTGTCACAGTGGGATTGAACCACAAAATCACATAGTTGTGAAGTAAACTTCTTAACCACACAACAATGCCCATCCAGTACAATGACTAACTAATCCTCCGTGTTGGTATGAGTTGAGTTTCTTTTTTTATTGTTTTCAAGTTTTATCTTTTTTAAATTTTATTTTTAATCTGAACGAATTCAAGATATTTTGACATGCTAGTGTAGATAGGTTAAACATTTCCATTTGGCAAATAGACTATGCAGGTGTTTATTCTATTGATGACTCAAATACCTTTAGTTCCGTTAAAAAAGTTGATCAAAAATTAAAATAAAATGTTACTGTCAATGATGAATTTCCTAGATATATCCTATTACACGAAAATAATTTTGGTGAGTGCACAACCAGCTAAGTGGTCATCACCATACTGAATTTTGCCATTGCAAAGTTAGTGGAAGATAACTTAAAATCTCAGTCACAGCTGGAGCATCTTGCCAGGCTAAGACCAGGTCGCTTAACGTTATGAAGTTTATAAATATAAAAAAAACATCACACTGAACATATTTGATAGATACCTTCAGCAAAATCCTGGTGTGGATATAGCTTTCTTAGATGATTTAACTTGGACAAATTACAAAATAAACCAATAAAAACATGTATAAGTAACAACATAAACGAACTCACAGACAAAATAAAATAATCTATTGAGATACTATATAATACATACAAAATGCTCCCGTTAACTGCAATGTCGTATACAAACATATTTGATATGAATAATAAATCAGATCTCGATAAGAAATATTTATAAATTGTGTTTTGTTTCATTCTCAAATTTTCCATTTATAAATACGTGTGTGTGTTTAAATGAAAAAAAAAAAAAAAACGAGAACGTGTGCAAACATTATTGGTAAACTAACACATACACACTATACACACACACATATATATATTATATACAAACATTAAGCTAGGTAGGAAACATTATTAAAGGTGTTGAGTTTAATATTGAAAGTTACGTTGAAACTTTAATTAACAATGTCGTGGAGATGTTTTGAAAGACTGACATTACAATTTATAAAATACTTAGAAAGGAATCGTGAAGGCGAAATGTATACATATACACACACACACACACACATTTGTATACATATTTATTTTCATGGCTAAAAACATACTTTCAAAACATGAAGAAAAAACTTAGTCTTGGATATAACCATTACAATACTATTAGAATCTATTATAATTATTATTACTGTTAGAGAACGAACACTGTTGGATCGAACAGAGCATAAAAATAAAATAAAAATAGTAACATTGAAACAAGTATTTAAATAACGATGATGGCTACAATCATTATTTTTATTATGCTTGTGACCAACGTACTTGTGCTTCGACTATGCATATTACAAAAACCACAATTACCATTGTCACTACAAGCTATTATTATTATTCGTGTTTGTCGAGAAAAGTTTACCGATAAGAGATTTCTACTTTTCTTTTTCGTTATTCATAAAATACATATTTTCAACTGTTGTCTTTCAAGTTAACGAAGGAATCGCTTGTTCAATAACACAAATACAACACTAAGAAAAGAAACGACATCAATAACACAAAGCAAGATTGAAGAAGAGCTAGAAAAAGATATTAAACTACTTACGGAAATCTACAAACAGATTCCAACGGAACTTAGAACAGAGGAAAGCCGAACCATTTTATTCCGTTTCAATAAAGCAACTGTTTTCTAGTGAATCCCCCTCCTCTCCTCCATTGCTACGTCGGGTGTGTGTGTGAGTGTGCGTGTGTGTGTGTGCACATGTGTATGCGTGTGCGTACGAATGAGAGAGAGAGAGAGTATGTGTGTTTCTTCTGTGAATGAAAGAGAAGGTAGAAAGTACCCAGTGGGTCAGTTGGGTGTAGAAGAAGAGCCACACCATTCTTGACAACCATTATAAAAACGAGCTAACAAGGGAATATCTATATGGTCGCTAAAAATAGCAGCTAAATTTCTCTTAACTAATAATATTCTACCGTTTTAAACATATCTAAGACTACATTAGATATGTATTAGACACACAGTACCCGAAAAAAAAAAAAAAAAAAGACAGAACGGTCATTTTGGAATGTCTTTTGCCCACAGATTTGATCAATTAGTGCCGACATGGAGCTGGACAATAACAATAACAACCATTATAAAAATGTTATGTTTTTAAGTGGGACACATGCATTTAATACAGGGATAAAAAAAAAAAAGAGAAAGAAGTAGAGGTAGGTAAGCCGGAGAAAAAGATAGGTAAACATTTTGTAATGGTGATGATGGTTGCGGCGAAGATTAGCAGTTTGTGAATAGTTGATACGAATTATAATGACATACAGACACAGAGAAAGAAAGAGGGAGAAGAGTGGAAAAGAAAAATAAGAGAGTGAAAGATCGCCAACGTGTTATATGGCTGACAACACGAAAACAACACAAACAACTCATAACATATACACGTTTAGATCAGAACAGATCAAGGTAGACCAGTCCGATTTAGCCTACCCCTTTCCCCCATACCAATGTCACCGCTTCCCATTTATACAGAAATTCATATACAAACGCAAACTAACAGATCGAAGTTAGTATACACAACATTTTTGTTAGAATATTTCCCCCTTTATTGACGTTTCCACGAAATTGATATTTGAAATATCACAAACGGCGACACATATATGTAGATATTTAATTTTTCTCCTTATCCATCCTTCTCTTCTCACTCAACCTTTGTATGCATGTATATATGTGTGTATAGAGGAAGAGAGGATAGAGAGAGTGAGTGTTAAAATAAGGAGAAAATTTACATGAAAGAGAGAAGGGGGAAAGACACTGAAAAATGAAGGAGGCGGTGTGGGGGAAAGCAAAAGCAAGATAGAAGGGAGGGAGAGGAAGAGTAAAAGTGTCAAAGAGTTAGTCAAAGAGCAAAAATTAAGCGATTAGGCATGAGATATTCTGAATCCAACAATTATATATATAAATATATATATATATCCTTGATAAGTGTCAGTGTGTGTGTGTGGGTGCCAATGCACGAAACTCTCGGCCCTTGAATCACTAACTTCTGCTGATTATTAATAATGTATGTATGTATAT
>JAOPUL010003242.1:10932669-10943076 GCA_027564515.1 Octopus rubescens | reverse complement strand
GTAGAGACGGACTAAATGCCGCTAAGCATTTTGCCCGGCGTGCTAACGATTCTGCCAGCTCGCCGCCTTTGCCAGCTTGGCAACCTCCTAGAGATGGTGCCTCAATAAATACCGGTGGTGATGTCTCCTTATCACCAGAATCCTTATGATTGAAAATATTGTATACATTAAACAACGGCATGAATGAACTGAAAACAGTGCATATGAGGGTAGTTGTAGATTCTCTGAGCCTTGATTAGCACCCCACCTAATGATGGTGTAACGATAAAAATACTAGTGATTGCACAACCTAAAAAATGTTACATTTAAATGAGTGATGTCAAAATCAAATAGTAACCACAACTGCGTTAATGGAACCGGAACTGGGAACAGTGAAGGTGTCGCGCTCGCCAGGCAAGGCGTGTCTGATCAAACACCCGCAGGTTGTCTTCAAGCCATTGATCAGGTCCAGAAGCAAAGTCAAAGGTGCAAAAGGAAAAAGAAAATGAAATGGGAAAATGAGGTAAAACAAATTGTAATTGAATGCTGGCTGAGAAGTGAGCCAAATAAAAGAGGATTCATGAAACGAATGAAGAGAATATAGGATGAAAAAGGAGTTTTTGAAGCATCCGCCCAGCGATTGATATATCAGGCAAGGGCGATCCGTATGAACGACTGGGTTACGGGAATAGTCACGGCATGCCCAGTCCTCCACTCAGCGGCTGTTGACAGCAGATGAAACGTCTGACGAGCGGACCACGTCCCTTCCACAGAAACCTGAAGAGCAAGCGCTCCAGATTGATCAGTCACGAAGCGGGGCAAGTGACGACGGTCAGGCGATAGTATATGAGGAATCGATGTACGTATTCGCCACCTTCGCCCAACCTTTCAGGGAGAGTTTCCTCTCTGTCCATTTCTGGGTGAGACTGGCCACCCTGCTCGTCACCTCCCCCATTTCTTGTCCACTGGAGGTCCGGACCGAACCAGACCCCGAGCAATTTATCCGGTCCTACTGTTCAGCGCCACACAACGCTGTCGGTTGAAATGGATCTGCCTCTCCAGGTGACGAGCTGCAGACCCGCCGACTTGTCCCGATTAATCTTTGCTTCTGTCATCGATTTTTACTCCCTTAAATTAGTGCTGACCACCAGGATTTTCGAATTGTCAGTTAGTATTACGGTGACGTCGTCCGCATAAGCCGACTCGAACTTTCCGCATCCTAATTCACGCGGGTTGCCCCTCGAAATATCCAGCTTCTTAGTAATGGCTTAAGAGCCCGCACGTCCAGAAAGGGCGAGAGTGGTCACCCTTGACGAACCAAACGAGCGATGCTAACCGATTCCGATAGGTGGCCATTTACTTTGACCACCGAACAAATGTCGCTGTACATTGCAGCGATCCAGCCTCTGAAGACGGAACTGAAACCGGCCGCCGCGAGGACAACCTCTAAGTATTGATGGTCTACCCCATCAAAAGCTTTTGATTGATTTAAGTTGATCAGGGCCCCACCCATGCCATGTTCCTTCCCTACCCTCTCTACGATATAGCGCGTGAGGTGGAGGTTGTCCTGGATATATCTTTTCAGGATAGCGCATGTCTGCGCATCACTGACCAACTTATCGACGACAAGCGCCAACCTCTTAGCTAACACCTTGGCCAAAATCTTTTAATCTGCGTTAAGCAGAGTCATGGGCCTAAAATTGTCAATTACGTCCCCATTGTTCGGGTCCTTCCTTAGCAACACTACCACTCCATGTCTCACAGCACTGGGTATTCTCCCGTTCTGCTGCTAGTTGTGGTAGACGTCTGTCAAGAGATCAGCGAACAAGTCTGGCACATAAAGATAAAGCTCGAAAGGCAGACCATCCAACCCCGGAGACTTCTCCCTCGCGCCGCTCGCCATCGCGTCTCGTATGTTTTCAGCTGTTATCGGCATTTCGCAGACCTCCGCGTCCCTACAGTTTCGCAGAACTCCACGTCCCCGACACACCGCGCGCTCCCTACAGTTCGGCGAAGTGCCGCTGAAATTCCGAACACGTCTGCCTGGATTCGTGTAGCATGCGCCCGTACCTGTCCATCAAAGACCGAATTGTGACTCTGTTGCCCCATCGCACCTCTGCTACCCGGGTCCATTGAACAGCTTTCGTTCCCTCATGTCTCAGCGTACGCGCCCTAGTTCTGGCAACGCAACCTTCGTGCTTGGCATTAAAGAATTGATCGAAGGCCAATCTTGCCACCAGTACGTCAGTCGATATGCCTTTCCTAAGCGCCTCTTCTAGTTTCCTGACTAGGTCTCCCTCTATCTTAGATTCCTCTAAAGCTATTTCCTTGCTAACCCCTACCGCCTCTATTCTAATAGCCCTTTTCAGGGCTACCCACCATCGGTTGTTGACGATTGCACCCGACAAACTCCGATAGACTAACTTGCTAACCCGGTTTCTGAATTCTTGACGCGCAGGAAAAGACGCGTTCAACTTTCAGTACTCGGGGCCCTGCCTTTGGATCCAATCTAGGTCGACCGAACAGATCACAAATTTATGGTCTGTGTAGCCGACGATTTTGAAAAGTTGACAACCTATTCTACTTTTGTCTACTGGCCTACAAAATATTCTATGTAGATACGATCTGGAAGACCCGGTGCTGCTTAACCATGTCCACGTTAGCGCATCCGGGAAATTTAGTCGGTACCTGTCTGTCAGTTGGAAGCGGCTGAGAAGGTTTGTGAGACTTTTACACCCCCCTCTCCTATCGGCTAACCCCACCCTGTCCAGGCGTGCGTCCAAGATAGCGTCCCAATCGCCCACTAGAACTAAAGAGCGAGACGTCTCAAGGAAAGCCTCCAAACGTCTGAAGAAATCTGGCTGTCGCGTCACTCTCAAGTCTGATTAGTTTAGCTGCCTCAGCCAGACAAATGTCTTTTTGAAGCAGGTTTATTTTGTACAGCTCTTTACTTTTCCCAGCCGTTGCTGCAAATGTTTGGTTGTTATTATTGTCGTTAATATTATTCGTTGTAGTGGTGGTGGTGGTGGCAGAGTATGTTGCGGTCGTCTTCGTAGCATTGCTACTGCTTCTAATTGCCGTCTTTGGCATCTTCCATTTGATTGCGGGGAATTCAACTTCGTAATTTGAATTAATCCCGAATCTGCTGCTGTCGTCTGTTGCCTTTGTAATTAGTCCCATTAGATCAGCCATACAGCAAAAATAACTACATAAACCAAGTGCTCAAAATTAAATGAATAATATCTTGCGGGTTGGTAGTGAACTCTACAAGATGGACTCAAGGTGAACTCTTCACTTCCTGATGACCTCCCATACGAACCCAAAAGTGCAGGGCTCGTTTATCTCAGTAAAGATCTGTGAGAGAAACAACCCATATCCCACGAAAATGTAATTAAACTTGAAAAGGATGACAATATTAACATGAAGTGTAGCCTTTCTTGGACCCAACCGCTACATCACGTCACATTTCGAAGACTAAGTGTCTGCAATTCAAAAGCAGGAGCTAGCTACGAAATGTCTCATGAACAAATGGGACAGCAAAGCTCGTAAAAGCTCAAGAAGCAACCGTAAATGTCGATTATTTCATTCCTCTGTGGAGGACAACACATATGTAATCAGTAGCTGCTAAAAAATGTTATCAGTATACTACCTCCACTGTGACATGATAGTGTTGCTAAAACAATATACAATGCCATCCGCAGAAAAGACTGCCCTGGGATAAATATAAACAGCTCCTCTGCTATAGAATAGATACATATCAACACAAGTAATATTGGTGGAACATTCCCATCAAAATGTCTACTTAGAGCAAACATAAGAGATCCGACATAGTTATTTGGGACAGAAAAGTCACGTATAGTTATAGAGGTTAGCTGGCCTGCAGAAAAGTGAAGGCATGCATACAAAAATATTTAGAAAAGTTTCTTGACATCCAGTTAAGAATGCACAACTAATAGTAATTTACAGATTGTTGGATACAGGAAGGACAAACAATGTAATGTGAATTATTAGCTCAATGACTTATCGCATTGATGTTTCCTAATATGGCGGAGACGAATAAGAATAATTAACGAGTCTTACAGTTGTGCCCCTTCAGGAAGGGGAAGTTAAGATGAATACCCTTCATACCAGCATCACGCATTTCCTCTGAAAACAAAAGAAACAGAGTTAGAGTGAAACAATATTGAAATTTAGCTTAGTAAGCAAAAAGTAATAGAGAAGAGAATTAACAGAGTTATTGTTTTTGTTATTGTTGCTAGTGTTTAATCCCAGATCAGTCCCGCTTGAAAAGACATATGATCAAAGGTGTTTCGGCCATGACCATCCCAGCTGTATTTTGAATAATAGAGAGTAGAGTGTTCAATGTGTCCATTTATAAATTGGTAAGGTGCATGATTTGAAGATTGGCTGCTTTTCCTAGCAACTCTAACGAATTTATAAAGGCCTACCTTGTTAGTTCCTTTTAGAGTAGCGTTGTTGTCGTCGTTGTTAAGCCTCAGGTCACTGACCTATGATTAGATCAACTGAACTATGATCAGAGACATTACAGCCTTTCAATGACTACATTATTTTTGTATCTCCTTTCTCTTTTCAGGAAAATCCGTGGATTGAGGAAGATTCGTCAACTCGTAAGAGCACCGGGAAAGATGCCTTGCGGTATTGCTTCCGGATTTTTACGTTCTGAGTTTAAATCCTATCAAGATCAATATATTTGGCTTACAAGATGATACAAGATTCATCCTAAATCTACTTCTTATGTATGGTATCTCATTGCTAAGTTGGCGTTAGTGGGGGCTACTGTAGTACCCATTGCAATTCCTGTTGTTTATATGTACGCTGGTACGCTAATTTATCTAATATGAAGTAAATATGTTGGTGCATGCGCCTAAGCCCAATAGGTGACAGATTAAATTTTCAGAGTCTTCTGGCAATTAACAGCGATAAGCCGATAAGAACTGGAAAAATAAAATATTACGAAGCCTCACTGTTGGTGAGCTAAAAATGTAAACACATATTTCTATATAGGTTCATTAATCGAACTTTTGCATAAAACTACTTGGCTGTCCCCGTTTCTGTTACGTTTTCTTTCGTTTAAAATCATTCTTCCAAATATACAGTTATATGTATTTATGTATGCATGCAAGTATGTATGTAAGTGTATGTCTACCTATCGATAGATCTGTGTGAGTATACACACACAAACACCCCCCATATATATATATATTACACTGTTCCATAAAGGTAAGATCAACAAAAAAGTACTCCATCTGGTGAGAGATAAATATTATTTAACAAACGCAGTATATATTTTTATGAGCTTCTAATAGTTTTGCGCGATGCAAAACAACTCAGACAGCATTTAATAACACGTATGGTATCTTCACACGATCATCGAGCTCTGTTTACATAATATATTTATATAAGCTAAAATCCGAACGATAGAAAGTGAGAAAATACGAGAAAAGGTGAGAAGAAGGTAGGTGTAAAAGGTGGAAGGTTGAAAACACCGGAAAATGAAAAGAAAAAGAAAAAAGAAAGGAAGGGGGTAGAATTAGAGTCGTGTTCCCTTTGACCGTAAAGCCATAATAAGGCTAAATGGATGGATAAGGGTCAGGCGTTTGCAATACAGCTGGTCAATCTGGAGGGGTAACATTTGCCCATTCGCCAACAGGAACTTATCTATATGTTTACATCCGCTGAAAATTTGAGATCTGGAGTTTAACAGTGCGATGGAGTTCTTATATCTGAAAAGGATCTGTGATCTTTCACCTACGCATAGCTTGCATTTTTTCTTATCCGTTCACATATGGTGTGGACTTTCCAACTATTTTCCACTTGATTGAATTTGGTGTGGCGTTAGACTTCAAACTCCATCGTGGCTAGCCAACTTAGTTGCTTTACTTTTGTCCCTGTACCTGAAGGAAGATACGTGGTTAGCGTAGCGATATTTGAAGTCATCTTCTCATAATTCGATGTAATTCTTCTTTTCAGTTATGTTAACATTAAGGCAATTTTTTGTCAACAAGTTAAAATTCATAAAAACGTTTATTTCAAGGTTAAAACCAAAGATAAAATACTTTTGTAATGATTAATCATCCTAATTAATCACTTTTTAAAGTTAATAAAGTTAAAATCATGCAATAAAGTTAAAATAAGGTTAATAAAAATGAAATTTCCCAAAAAAGAATTTGTTTTTGATTAGATACTGAAAAGAATAAATAAATTCATTGATATATTTTTATGTATTGATTAAACTTAAATTTGATATATATTTCTGCTAGTTTTCAGTAGTGCTGTTGTATTGGACTACTTCTTCGGAACTATTTTTAACATTCCATATAGCTTGTCCTACCCTTCAGACACCATGTGCGTCCAATCATTTGAACACAAACAAAAGTGTAGCATATCTGTACTTCTGACTTCAATGTACTTTTACCAATATTATAGCTATTGGTGATCGATACCAACCGCTAATATTGATTATTTGCATCTTTTTTCCAATTATATGAAATAAGCTTCTTTAAGAATAGCATTATTTATTACCATCCAATTGTAAGTGTATCTACTTACAATTTTAATTCTTTGCGCCTGTTATTTAGGAATTTTAAATTCACCATCGAAAGTAAGTACTTTTCCTTGCTGTTCTTTTCATTATACATAAATATGCAGTATGCTAGCTGTTTCTGAATAATATTTCGTTATATATTTTTTACGTATCATTTAAATTTGTTGTTAACTATTATGCAGATGTTTATCTGAGTTTAATTGAATCATTTTTTTTGCTGTTGCGTTGCTGGATCTTTTTGAAGTTGATTGTAGAGTTCAGTTGCCATTGCCTTATTGAGCTCACTAATCCAAGTTTGAGAAGTTTCTTTGATTCTATCAATAAGCCACTGCCGTTTCAATCTACACGCCGAAAATATGTTTATATGCTTAGTGAAAACATGGTTGAAAATTGCAAAATGTACTTTTAATTGTTGATGAAAGTAAGATCGATGACAAAAATATTGTTAATGTACTTATTGGTTCAGTAAAAAAGCGTCCAAAACATTCTTAATAGAATGTTTGCCACTCGAATCAGCTCTAACTGTCGCAGTCATCGCTTAGATCATCGATGATTCACTAAGAAGTATAGCAGTTCCAAGATAGCAGTTCCAAGAGAAAATGTTTTCCTACTATTGTCTGATGCTGCTCGGTATATGGCAGCTGCTGGAGAAACATTGCCAGTTATGCTTCCTAAGCTCTTCCATGTAACCGGCTTCTTCCACCTACTGCACAATTGTGCTCTAAAATTAAAGGCTTTCTATTCTGCAATCGGTTGTCTGATTGCCACCGCCAAGGCTGCTACTATAAAAGACAAGCACTGTCGAGAGAAATTCAAAACACTCAGATACCCATCCTCAGCTAATTATGACCAGGTGGGATAGCTGGTTGGATGCCTGCAATTACTATGCCAAGAACTTTGCAAAAGTTACAAAAATTGTAGAGAGTTTTGAGAACGAACGCATTTAGGGACAGAGAGCTTTCGAAAGAATCTGTGTGAAATCCCGAGATCAGAAATAACCTGACCCAAATATGTTCAAAACATCTGCAGTTGAAAGAGTTGATTTTGAAAGCTGAGTCAACAGCCTTCACCATCTACGATGCTTACAAAAGCCTCAGAGAATTGAAATTCAACAAAGATCCATGTTGCATCATGAATTACATTGATTTTAGATTCAATAAAAACCAATTCAATTCGATAATTCAATTAATGAACCCCAAAGTTTCTTCTGTGGAATATGTAGATCTGATGAAAACCAAGCGACATCAGCTGCAGTAAAATTCAGTTTTTTGATGCTGAAAAAAATCCTTGCAAAAGATAGGAATGTTTTGCCTACAAATATAAAGTATTATATCATATTGTACTATAATAAATTTCCACAATAGTTATTTTTAAAAAATTGTTTGGATAATACTCGTATTTCATAAAGTAATCAAAGCTAAAGTGAACTCCCTAATGTTTATGGATTTATTAATAATAATAACGTTAAAATAAGGTTAAAACCTGTTAATAAAGTTAAAAACAAGGTTAAAAATGTATGAAAATAAGGTTAAAATCAAGCAATTATTAAGGTTAAAAAAAGGGCTCTAGTTTTCATCTAGAATTGCTATGACTTCTTCCTCATATATAACGGATTTAATCATATACCCCTGATCGAGTAGACAGATTCTTAGATCTCGACAGTTACTGTGAGTAGGTTCCTGGTGGTGTTTCCGTGTAATGATGCACGAACTAGAAACACACATATCTTGCGTGTGTGCGTTCAATATTGTGTTACCTGATGTAAGTTAAATCACTGTCCATGACTATATGTATATTGGTGTAAACACCATCTACTGGTATGTCCCAACGTTTCACACTTATGTGTATACACACACACACACACATATATATATATATATATATACATATATACCTATGTATATAGACATATACACACACACATATATGTATAAAGTTACAGATATGCACATGGCTGTTTTGTTAAGAACTTCACTTTCCAATTACATGGTTTTGAGCTCAATCTCACTGTGTGGCACCTTGGGCAAGTGTCTTCTATATATGTATGTGTGTGTGTGTGTGTGTGTGTGTATGTATCCATGTGAGTGTGTGTAGATTTGTTGTCTCCTTGACTTAACACCACAGGACAGCTGTAAGTGGTGGTCACCACCATACATCTTACAAGGAGTGTCATTTGAATCCAGTCTTCCATGAAAAACATGTCCAGCCAAGTAGAAATGTTACCTTACATGTAAATAGATGAAGGTTGGCAACAGGAAGGGCATCGGCTGTAGAATATCTACCTCAATGGAAGCAGGGAAAAGCAGACATTAAAATGATGATAATGATACCCCCTACCCCTTACTGCATCATTGTTTCTCATGCTTGCATAGATTGCACTTGTGTGTGTATATATAAATATAAATATGCATATAACTGTGTGTAAGTGCACGTGTGCATGCATGCATGCATGTATGTATGTATGTATGTATGTAGGTATTCAGGTTAAGGAGAAAGAATGAATGTAAACACGACTGCATTTCTAAGAATTGGTGCCAACTTATGAACCTGTACAAAGACATAACAGTCAATAATTCCAGCACTCAATTTGAGTGAAAATTTACACCTATTAAAACGCCTCTTTTCCATTACCTTTGATCTATATCCATCATACTCTATTTTGTTGTTGTTGTTGTCATTATCATTATTATTATTAAATATTTGTTAAATTCACATTCCTTGTGTCAGGAAGGAGTTAGTTAATTGTCAATTACACAAGTCAGTAACATAGAACTTGACATGAAAAACAAGTGGAATGGTTGGTAATGGTTTTGGAGAATATCTATCATGGGTTTGTTTCTGATGCATTAAAATCCATTGACATTGCAGTGGATGTGGTCTGAGAGTTGGGATTCGCTACTGAAGATGTCGATGTTGGAAAAATGGATAGTGTCATTCCCTGGAGTTGACTGGTGGAGCTGTCTTCATAGGAATCGTCTATAGGTTCAGACTTAATGAACATCATTTGATCACTTTCAAATGTGTGTGGAATCTGAAAAAGCAATAAAATGAACAGGTCAATTAAAATTGGGTTAAAAAGATATAAATAATATTATATTGTTATATTTTGGAATGGTCATTTAAAAATTTTTTTTTTTATTTTCATTTTTGCCAAATGAACACACGCACTATATATTCTTTCTTCACTTGTTTATTACATACTCACATCGATACACACACACACATATACATATATAGAAGACACTTGCCCAAGGTGCCATACAGTGGTATTGAGCTCAAAACCATGTAATTGGAAAGTGAAGTTCTTAACAAAACAGCCATGTACATATCTGTAACTTTATACATATGTGTGTGTGTGTGTGTATGTATATATATGTGTATATATACGTAAATGTGTATATATGTATATGTATATATATATATCATTAAAGGATGATGATGATGATGATGATATATGTCCTGGAAATCTTTCATCACACATCTGTGACCTCTTCAGCGTTATTTTTCATCTTGTTTAACATACTCCATTCCGCTTTTGAAGAGTGAAGAAAGAATATATAGTGTGTGTGTTCATTTGGAAAAAAAAAAAAAAAGAATGAAAAAAATGACCATTCCGAAATGTAACAATATCGGTTTCAATGCATGGTTTCACATTAGGTGTCTTGCAACACGAATTGATAAACGTAATAATATTATATCATCATCATCATCATTGTCATCCTTTAACGTTAGTTTTCTATGTTGGCATGAGTTGGAAGGTTTGACCGGAGCTGGCAAGCCAGGGAACTGTACCAGGTTCCAGTCTGATTTGGCTTGGTTTCTACGACTGGATGCCCTTCCTAACGCCAACCACTTTACAGTGT
>JAOPUL010003242.1:10783507-10794993 GCA_027564515.1 Octopus rubescens | reverse complement strand
GAACGTAAAGCCGGAAAAATTGCCGCTAAGCATTTCTCCCGGCGCGATAACGACTCTGCCAGCTCGCCGCCTTAAATTTGTTTGAAATATTAATTAAAGTTTGAAATAAGAAAAAACTTTTGACTAACCTGGTAAACAAAAATGTTTGAATTTACAAATGAAGATAAGAGTATTTAATATATCAAGTTTCCACACACACAGACACATGCATGTGTGTGTGTGTCTATGTATGCATATATGTATGCATATATGTATATGAGTGCGTAAGTGTGTGTGTTTGTGTCTCCTTGCCTTGACATCATGTGATAGTTGTAAATGGTTATCGCCATCATACAATTATTGTCATTCATTTCCAATATTCTGAGAGAACATGTCTGGCTATGGAGAAATATTAACCTTGCTTGGAAAAAGGAAAAAAAGATGAGGGTTAGTGACTGGAAGGGCATCCGGCTATTGAAAATCTGCCTTAATAAACTCTAGCCAACCCATGCAAGCATGGAAAACTGGACATTAAAATGAGGATGATGATGATAAATATAGGATACTTTAGGCATAAACATCCTATAAATTTCAGCTGTGATGACGGTTGACAATGATTGCATATTATATTATAAAAGCTCTGTTAATGATGATGATGATGATGATGATTTTCATGGAAGCTGAAACCACATCTTACCTTTGTAATGACTGCCAAAGCCTGAGAGCAGAGGTCCTCAATGTCGGGCACAGTCTCCTTGAAATATTGAACAACACTTTGCAGAGCAAGGATGCTCTCACGAACATTGATCTTTGCATCTTTCTTGATCCGTTCAACAGCTTGCAAGACCCAACTGTCTCCAAGACAGTCGCTGGAGATTGAACCACTGCTACCGGGGTAGCTGTCGCTACTCGACAGTGTGGTGGTTGTAGTGTTTGTGTTGTTGGTATCATCACCAGCTGAAGCCCGCCTCCGTCGCTGATCACAGCTCTGCTCTTCCCCGAGGTGGTCGTGACTGTTGTGGTAGTGGAGTGCAGACGTTGTCAGGGGTGGCGGTGGCGGCGGTGGAGGCGGGGTCATTGATGGAGGTGGTGGTAGCGTTAGTGGGGGTGGTGGAGGTGGTGGCGGAGGTGTGGAAGACCCTGATACCATTGCTGCTCTTGCTGCTGCCGGTGATGCTGTAGGTGTCGTTGTTTTGTATGCCTCGGCGAGTTCTCTTCTCCTCATCTCTGCTGCTGCTGTTGCTGCTGCCGCTGCTATTGCCAATGTTGACTGCAGGGGTGGTGGGGGTGGCGGTGTCGGCGGTGGAGGTGGGGGTGGTGTTGGTGGAGGTGTCGTCGACAGCGGCATGGGTGGCGGTGGAGGAGGAGGTGGCGGTAATAGTGGAGGTGGTGGAGGCGGTGGCGTTGTCTTGGTTGCTGTCCTTGTTGCAGTTGTTGTCGCTGCTGCTGCTGCTGCTGCTGTTGTTGTTGATGCTGTTGTCAGTGGCAATGCCGGTACCAGTGGTGGCACTGGTGGAGGTGCCACTGGCGAAGTGGGTTGCACTGTTGTTGCTGCTGCTGCTGCTGGTGAATTGATCGTTGTCGTTGACGATGACGACGATGACGATGACAACGATGATGATGAGGGTGAAGTTGTTCTTGCTGTTATTGATGTTGCTGGTGCAACAGCTGCTGTCATATCTTCCTCCCTACTGAAGGCAGACGTCCCTTTGGATGGTGTGCTGTCACCTCCTCCTCCTCCTCCTCCTCCCGCTCGGCGTTCCCCTTTTTTCATTTCCAATACATTGCCATCAGCAGTTTCAGCAACTTCAGCAGTGGTCGGCAGAGTAACGGGTGGGCTAGAAGCTGGTGGTGGAGGAGCATAGGGTGTGATTGGAGTCTGTGGTGTGGACGAGGGCGTAATCGGTGTCTGAGGGGTCAGTGGTGTCCCCGGTTCACTTTTGTTCTCACAGAGCAGTGATTCCCGTCTGGGTGGAGGGGGTGGTGGAGCATGTCTCCTTCGCTGTACTTTTGTCAAACCTGATAAACAAGATGAAATAAAGACAGGATTAAAGATTTAGTTCAAATTATAAACTAACAGCTGAGGTTATAAGAATTTAGAAGCTTCAAGAGATATGAAGTAAATTATTTTTAACAGTGAAATTGAAGTTGTTTAAAGCTATAAATAACATCAAGTAGAATATTGGATTTAAAAAATCCTTTTAATGGAAAGAAAGTCAAAAGCTCCTTTGTGGGATTCGAACCCATATCTGTAAACATGATTCTTTTACTTTCTTTTATCTGTTTCAGTCATTAGACTCTGGCCATGCTGGAACACTGCTTTGAAGAACTTTTGGTCAAATGAATCGACCAGCCACTACTTTTTTTTTTAAGCTTGGTACTTATTCTATCAGTCTGTTTTTGCCGAACTGCTAAGTTACAGGGATGTAAACAAACTATCACTGGTTGTCAAGTGGTGGTGGGGGATAAACACAGACACAAAGACATACACACACACATATACATGTATATACGAGAGGCTTCTTTCAGTTTCCATCTACCAAATCCACTCACATGGCTTTGGTCATCCCGAGGCTATAGTAGAAGACACTTGCTCAAGGTGCCTTTCAGTAGGACTGAACCTGGAACCATATGGTTGGGAAGCAAGCTTCTTACCACACAGCCATGCCTGCACCTAGATAGACATTCTAACCATTATTCCAAACCAACGCTTTAAATTTTCTCAAACTATTTTAGAAGCGTTGTTCTTACCAGTAACGATGATTATATAATAAGGATTTAAGAAGTGTTGCTTTAGTATAATGGTTAGAAAGTCTATCATGTTTATAGACGATACGGGTTTGAATCCCATGGGCAGCCTTCAACTTTTTCCATCCAAAGGTATTTTTAACCCAATATTCTACATGCTATTATTTACAATCTTATCTACTTCAAGTTCCACCTTTGAAAATTATTCATTTAACAGCTGAGATATTTAATATAAATAATATATAGACATTATAAGTACTAAATCTGAGGCAGAAAAATATGTAGCAGGGCCCAGTGATGAGGTTTAAACCATATAGTTACTGCTTGTTGAGTGATTGCCACATGGATCAAGATCTACCACTCAGTTCATTGCTATCAATTGCAACATGGTGGAAGTTTTGTCAATGAAATGTGGCTCAAATCCTGTCAGTAAGTTTATTAATGTTAACATTTACATGGCTCAAGTGCCATCAGTGAATCCATTGTTATCAGTTGCTACATGGTTGAAGTCCTACCAGTGAGTCTTTGATATAAAATGCTACATGGTTGAGGTTTTGTCAGTGGGTCTGTTGATGTTATTTACTACATGGTTGAAGTCTTGTCAATGAACCCATTGCTCTTTTACTGTTGCCATGTGGGAAGAGAGATATCAGGCACTGGCTTCTCACTATAATCACTGTACCCAAAATGTACCCATACTGTACACATTATACTTAACCTACACATTTCACACATTGCACATATACTTAATTCACACTGTATACACACTGTGCCAACACTATACACACTTAACCCACACTGTTCCTAAACTGTCTCCACATGTATCCACCGGTGCCCACATTTTACCCACAATGCACTTACACTATGCTACTTCTTTAATGTTGTCTGATATTTCGCTAACTGAAGCATGAACTTAGCATTCTAGATATGGACTAATGATGGTAATGATGGTGGTGGTGTTGGTGGTGTTGGTGATGATGGGAAGGTTGATGACGATGGTGATGATGATGGTGGTGATGATGATGATGATGATGGAGCTACTCCTGAATTCTTTTAGGAAAAGAGAGAAAGAAAAAGAAAAACACATATGTACCTGCACCAGTTCGACCAAGAGTTTGTGACATAGGGAAGGTTTTTGGTCTGTGCCGACACGATTCGGAACTTGGAAGTGTTGCTGAAGAGCCAATTTCAGGGTCAGCAACGCCTAGCTTGGCCAATGTTTCCAATCTGTGTTTCCGAAGAACTCTGATGAAGTGAGAGAGAGATAGAGAGAAAGTGAGAGAAAGAGAGAGTGGAAGAGGTAGAGAGAGAAAGTGTGTGTATATGTGAGAGAGAGAGAGAGAGAGACGGAGAAAGAGAAAGTATGACAAAAATAAGCTAATAAAGACAGAACAAAACAATATTAATGTGTAAGGGAGCCTTTGAGCAGTCACTCAGCATGTTAGAAATAATAGCCAAAATCTTTCTCAAATCACACTTTTCTGTCTTGTGAAAGAAGAACACATTGGATAATGTCATCCTAGAAACACTAAGTCTGAAACAAAATTTAGGTTGGTCATATTTGAATCACTTTTGATCATAGGTCTGTGAGATCAAAGCTCACTTGGGCATGGGGCTAAACAATATCAAGCTACAACATCATTAACAGGAATAAAATCAAAATAATTAATATAAGACATGAAGAAAAGAAAATATTTCCTGCTGATAAAGGCATCATATTCTCACATAAAGGTTGCTGATAGACTCAACTATGAGATTCCAGGTTCAATCTCACTTTGCAGCATCTTGATCAAATATTTTACCATAGCCTAGGCTCGATTAGTCATGTGAGTAAAATTTGGTAGATGGAAACTGTGTAGAAGCCTGTCACAGAATTTGTTTCTGTTTTTTTTTTTTTTTTGGTAATAGACATTATGTCACTCTGTTTACTACTACCATTTGGCCCTTTAGTGCCTTTAGTAGAGTTCAGTCTGTTGCAAGCATTCAAATTAGGTTCCAATTTAAGGATAACTTCCTCCATTTCAATCATCAATCTCAAAAACCCTGAAAGAAATGTCATGCATGCTACCCTTCCTCATCATACTAAGTTGTAATACAATAATGGTTTCAAAATTTGGCACAAGGAGATCACTTTTAGGGAGAGGGGCTTTGTCAATTACCTCAACCTCTATACGTGACTGCTACTTTATCTTATCAGCCCTGAAAGAATGAAAGGCAAAGTTGACCGTAAAAGAATTTGAACTCAGAATATAAAGAACTGGAAGAAATGCTATGAGTATAGGAAGCGAGAGGATTGGGTGAAGAGGAAGGAAAAAGAAGAAACTGTCATCATCATCATCTAAGATAGAGGCCATTTTGTCCAATGCAATATTGAATATTAGCAACAATAATAATAATAATCCTTTCTATTATAGGCAGAAGGCCTGAAATTTTGTGGGAGGGGGCTAGTTGATTACATCGACCCCAGTACAACGTCCTTAGTTATTTTATCGACCCCAAAAGGATTAAAAGCAAAGTCGACCTTGGGTGCATTTGAACTCAGATCGTAAAGATGGATGAAATGCTGCTAAGCATTTTGTCCAGCATGCTAACGATTCTGCCAGCTCGCTGCCTTTATATTATCATCATCATCACCCTCTTTTAACGTCCATTTTCCATGCTGGCATGGGTTAGACGGTCTGACTGGAGCTGGCAAGCTAGAGGGCTGTACCAGGTTCCAGTCTGATTTGGTTTGGTTTCTGCGGCTGGATGCCCTTCCTAACACCAACCACTTTTCAAATAAAAGCAACAACAACAACAATAATAAAAAGTGGCATACATGAGAGGATGACCATAGATTATCTGTTTATATGAACAGCAACATTAATGTCCAAAAGATGTTTATGCTACTGTATGCATTGTTTGCATTTAATTATAAGAGTTCTCTAAGAAGTAGTTTTTTAATGTTTTTATTGGTTTGTTCTGGAAGAAGGGACTTTATTTATGTTTTTTTTTACATGCCTCCTGTTGCCTGTGAGACCAATGTGGTTGATGTTCCACTTGAACAATTGTAATAAGTCGTCCTGTGCTGGAAAGAAATTCCAGAGTATGTTCAGAAAAAGACAAGATACAGTAGCCAGAGTGGGCATGACTGGACACAATAAGGTTGATGAGAGGAGAAGACATGAGTGAGTTGGGGAAGGGACTAAGTAGAGGTGGAACAAGAATAGCCAACACTGAGAAACAGAAGCAACTACTATAACAAAAAGTAGAAAAGGCAGAGAGAGGGTCAGAGAGTATGTTTATGAGTGTCTTCATGCCAATCAGTGGAGTGGTTTTTCTTTGGATGTGGCCTAAGATGTAGCAATATCTAAGATGTAGCAACCTTAGATGAGGGAATAGTGCATCTCACTTTGTAGAAAGTTTATAGTTGTTGGGGATTCTCAAGGAGAAAACCAGTCATTGTCATCCAATTTGTGCTATAATGATAATATGCATTCACTAGGACTGATCCTCAATGATGGCAACGTGTAGCATTTGTTACAACCTTGAGGATTCTAGCTGTGTGCTGTTTATGCTTCGGTAAGTGACATGTGATGATGTTTTCTTGTATATGTAGTGATTTCACTTTTTATCTGAAGGATTCAAGATTAGCAATACCCCATTGGAGAACATTTTCAAGATCTCTATTCATGAAGTCAGTGCAGGTTTGGTGTAAGGTGCTTAGGTTGCATGTGTATAGCACTTGGTTGTAGTAGAGAGGAATAAGTGTTACAATCAGCTGCAAAACAGTGGGCATTGTTAAAGGTGATGCCAAGGAAGTCAGTGATATAGAGGGGAACAGTGTAGGGAAAAACAAATTACCAAACTTTGGGTCACATCAGAGTAGGTAAACCATGAGGCAAAGAGAACTCTACCAGTATATGCTGCAATGGTTTGATGTGACATGAAGTCACTGAACCAGGAGACAAAAAAAAAACAGATACAGTCCATAGACAGGCAATTTTGCCAGATTTGCATGCCAGATTTGGACAAACAGTTTTCTGATGTCAAGAACAACATGGTTTTCATCTAATTTCTTGAGAGCCCATTCATGAATGACAAGGGAGATTATATTACAGTAGATCTAGCTTTATGAGAGCTACTAGATCAATCCTAATTGAGCAGTCCTATGGTTTGCAAATAGTTGGTCAATGTGGTGTGACCGATAATGTGGTGTGACAGATCAAGCTTCACAACGATACCACATCTCCATCTGGTTGAGGACCATGCTGCACACTCTAACATGCAGTAATGAATTGTGTAGGATACAGCATAACAGTCTAGACATACTGCAACATGTAAACCTCTACATGGCTGCTCTATCTGAAATAAATTGTAGTTAAACCTTCCTCTAGTACTACCTTACTCCTTTTAAGATATAGTTAAATATACAGGGTTAATAAGTGCAGGTATAGCCGAGTGGTTGAGTAGTTCATCTCCCAACCATGTGGTTTCAGGTTCAGTCCTGTTGCATGGTACTTTGGGTAAATAACTTCTACTATAACAAAGAAAGCCTTGTGAGTGGACTTAGTTGGTGGAAACTGAAAGAATCCTGTCACATGTATGTATGGATGGATGGATGGATGTGTGTGTGTGTGTGTATATATGTGTGTGTGTGTATGTCTTTGTGTTCTCTCCAAAAATCGCTGAGTTACAAGCGGTGACATTGTAGTCATTTGCTGGCTTGCATCTGCAAAGATGTGTGAAATAAAAGATTTTATACTTGGAAAACATGTAAGGATTAGTGACAGGAAGGACATTCAGCTGTTAAAACTATGCCTCAATAATAGATTTGTCTAACCCATGCTAGCATGGCAAAACAGACATAAAATTGACTGTTGAGGAGAAGAAAAATCTAAGATTCTGGGTTCAATACAGAGTAGAAAATATATAGAAGAGTTGTTTGCCTGCTTTTCCCAGTCAAACAACTTCATTTTCTACTTTAAAAGATCAGCAACAAATGGGCTGCAGCCCTCAAGTGAGCCTCAAACTTTTATAAAAAATTTTCAAATTTAATGTACTTGTGGGCCATTGAGCAGTTGAAGGCTTTTAGATTGTCTTTTGTGTTAGGATTTGTTTAATTTTTGCTTTACTAGTGAGGGGAGGGGTACGTGTGATTATTTTATATGTAATATATGATATAATATACACATGGGCCATGGGAATATGTGAAAGAATCAAAACATGGCCATTACAAAAAGAAGATGCTGATACCTATTCTACTCTTTGTTGAAGAGTAGGGGTTCAAAAATGTTAGAATTTCCATTCCTCACAACAGCTGAATTATTTGACATTCTACAAACTCTCTGGATTTTTGTTTTTGATTTATTCATAATAGATGCAGATTTTCACCAGGTTCTGTATTTTATAAGAATCTTAAATTGTACTTTGATTGGATTATCCATTCTTCATTGGACTTGAAAGAATATACACCCTTAGGCCAACAAATAACCCCTGGTAATTTCTTTGACAAGAATTACAAACTTGTGAAATTTTTGTGGAAGAATACAAAAGTGGTTTCATGCAGCTTTCATTCTGGTATTTTTGACACCATCTTTTCAGCTATAAACAGACAAGTTCACTACACCTGCCTGGGCATTCAGAATCCAAAGACACTGAAACGAATACAACAAAATATTTTGTCCATTGCTCTAACAATTCTGTGAAGCCATTGCACTAGACTAGTACTTTATTTTACAAATACCACAAAGTATTTTGTTTGATGTTCTTACGATATGTTAAAGTTCATTCCTAGCAATTTCAGTTAAGTCCCCTTTCTAAGTTGACATTTACTACACTTAGAACAAGCCATCAAGTGGAACTTTATCAACTAGAAATAGCACCCTGTTTCCCTCAACCCCTCCCCCCAATTTAAACAAAGTAAAAAGACAGGATGATCGTAGCTAAGATGTTTTTCACCAGATGTCTGCGCAGTTGATGATTTCACAACAATTGGAGTTATGGCCTAAAGGTAAAACCAGATTTTTAAGAATTAAATTTAATATCAGAAGTCATTGCAAGTGAGAAGTGGGTACTGTCTTACTCAATTTTTGTTTTTTCTTTTACTTTTGCATCATTCCTTTTTAATGGGGTCCACTTTAGAGAGATTATATGTGAGTGAATGATAGGATGCGTGTGTGTTTTGTTGGCACTAATGTAGGCCGTTATAGATAGTTACTAATTAAGAGTACTCCAACAAATGTGCCACTTCAACTGTAGTTTGAACCTTACAATTGGACAGGATTTGGGCTCTACACTACCATAGTAGCCCATTGCCTGTTGACTTAACTTACTTTCAGTATTTGATCAGTAATTTATTTTATTAACTCAAAAGGGGTGAATGGTAAAATTAGTGGAATTGAAAATTAGAAAGTACAATGCTACAACAAATACTGCAAAGCATTTTTTCCTTATGCTTTAATGATTTTGCTAATCCATTGCTCTGGACTGGAATTTTATTTCATTAACCCTAAAAAAGGATGAAAGGCAAAGTTGATCTCAGCAAGATTTGAACTCAGAACAAAGATCCTTAACAAATACTGCAAGGTATGTTGTCTGATGCATTAATGATTCTGCTGACCCACCACCTTCACTGTCTTTCCAGACTATAGTATGGTGCCCTCCCCCACAAAACAATGTGACAATAAACTCGAAATTAACAAAAGCCAGTTACATAATGACTTTATTGTGAATTCAGGTTTTTATAGCTGATGTAAGTGTATGTCTTTTAAAGTATGTCAGCTTATTTAGAGGCGCACACATGCATGTGTGTGTGTGTGTGTGTGTGTGTGTGTGTGTGTGTGTGTGTGTGAGAGAGAGCAGAAGAAGTAAGTCACTATACATGTGTGATGTTGTTGTTGTTGGTGTTATTTTAATCCCAGGTCAGTCCTGATCAAGCAGACCTATGATCAAAGATATTCCATCGTTGATGATCCAGTCTTTCTTTTTTTTTTCAGATATATATTTTCCAATATGTCCTTTCTTTCTTAAGACAGCAGGGTTTGATTTGAGGAAGATTTGACAGCTATTTCTAGAATATGGAACGACTGCATAGATACTCCTTCTTTGGCTTATAATAAGTGAGATGTAAGCAGTAGAAAGTTAGGGATTGCTATAGAAATGTAGTGGTGGTGGTGGTTATAGTGGCTGTAACACACTGTGTTAGTGATGGTAGCTGTTACATGTAGTTGTGGTGGTGTTAGTGATGGTGGGGAAGATGCCTGGAACACTGTGCATGTGATGGTATGTGTGGTGGTAGTGTTTGTAACATTGTGGTTATGGTGATATTGATGATGGTGTTGGTGGTAGTAATTGTAATGCTTTGTAGTAGTGGTTGTGATGATGGTAGTGCTAATGTTTTTTAATTGTAGCTTATAGAATTTGGGCCAAGGGGAAAATTTTTGTTTTAGCTGTTTTGTATGTGTTTTGTTGTATTTGTGGTTATTTAACCCCAGGTCAACCTCTGATGGAGCAGACTTATGATTAAAGACATTCCAGCAGTGACTATCCATTTTGCTGGTATATCCAGGACTACACAACTTAATGTGTTCTTTTATTTTGTAAGACAGTAGTATGCAATCCTAGAGATTTAGCTTCTATTTCTAGCAGAGCGAATGACTGTCAAGAGGCTTTATTCTTGTTGTTGTTTAGCCCCAGGTTAGCCCTGATCAAGTAAACTTATGATCAAAAGTATTCCAGCCATGACTGTTTTTTTTTCTCTTCTCCACTTTCCTCCAAGTTTCTGTGTACTTTACTTTTTAAGGCGGTCCCAGGTTTGATTTGAGAGAGTTTTGTCTGCTACTTCTAGTAGATCGAACGACTGTGTAGGGACTCATTATTCTTACAATACTATTTGTTGTTGTTGTTGTTGTTGTTTAGCCTTATGTCAGCCCTACTTTTTTTTTTATCAGGACTACATTATACAAAACATCCATAAAAAAAAAAAACAACCAAAAACCGACAGGGTGCAATTCGATGGTGAGGTTGGTTGTTGCGGTTGCTGTATTTTTGTTGGTGAAACTGGGGCTGCTGTTGGTCGATGTTTGTGATTGTTATTTTAATTTAGCGCTGCATCTTCACTGTTTTTGCCCGAATGCGTTGTTTTAGGGTTTCGACAACAGTTTTGAACCTTTTCTTTTCTGCATGGTATTGTTTTTCTAAGATATGCCCTAACACTCTCTCTAGCTCTTTCCATTGCCCTTTGGACAATTCTTCCATGCGGCGCAGATCTTTTCGCAAGTTTTTAATATCACTTTCGATTCTCCGCTTCCACCATGGTTCCTTCTGTCTGCCTGATTTCTTCTCTTTTTACCAACCAGTTCACCTACTAACATTACAGCGGATCTAATCAAATCCCTTGTTTTTGATAAATCTTTCTTTGGAATATATTTCAGAATCTCATCAAACTTTTGAGTCGCTCGCTTCACACTGTCAGGTCGAAGCATCTCAAATTTACCGGCTCGGTCTCTGCTCTTGTGGTGACTATTTCCTCAAGCCCTATCATGAGGTCCCTATGTTCCTCCACCATATCCTCTGGTAATACATAGTCCTCTTCCTATTCCTCCTCGGAAGTCCCTCTCCTCCACTGAACCTTCTCCCTGCCAATTCAGACGCTGGTTTTCATCTACATTTTCCTCCTCGAGGTTTTACTACAGAGGTTATCGTTATTATTATTATCATTATTATTATTATTATTATTATTATTATTATTATTATTATTATTATTATTATTATTATTA
>JAOPUL010003242.1:10624729-10636439 GCA_027564515.1 Octopus rubescens | reverse complement strand
CATCATCATCATCATCATCATCATCATCATCATCATCATCATCATCATCATCATCATCACCATCATCAACACCATCACCAACGCCGGTACCCACCTCTATGCTATCCAACAAACTATTGTATGTAGGAAACACCCCGCCATCAAGCGACATTACAGTTTCTATGCCAACATACTATCACCTAGACAACAACCAATTAACGTTATCACTGCTAATTCAACATTATCATCGCACCATCAGTACCATCCAGCATCACCGCCACTACCACCACAAACATCACCACCGCCACTGCCACCGAAACCACCACCACAACCGCCACTTCCATATCGAAGTACCACCACAGTTACTACAACAATCACAACTACCAATGTCGTCATCACCATCACCACTACCATGACCACCACAATCATCATTTCCATTATAGCTACCACCACCACAACCACCACCACAACCACCACCACCACTACCACTACAACCACAGCTATCAGTACCACCACCACTTCACAACCACCATTATAACTACCACCACCACCACCACCACCACCACCACCACCACCACCACCACCACCACAAATACCATCACTACTACCTCGCCCACCACCAGCATCATCATCGTCAGAGAACACTATTCTAAGAAGCGAGCAACCAATGGAGCCTCTATATTATCTCTCCCTTGGTTAGAAATAGCCGCCAAATCTCCCTCGAAAAACATGGTCATGGATTCGCGGCATATGGAGAAAAAGGAGAGGGTTGGTCACGGCTGGACCGCTTTCGATAACAAAAGCAACATATTCAATATATTCAATATGCACTTCAACAACAACATTAACAACAACAACAACAACAACAACAACAACAACAACGATATCGGTTTCAAATTTCGACACAAGGCCAGCCATTGCGGGGTAGAGTGTTAAGTCGATTACATCGAACCCACTGCATAACTGGTACTTATTTTATCGACCCCAAAAGGATGAAAGGCAAAGTCGACCTGGGTGTAATTTGAACTCAGGACGTAAAGACGTACGAAATGTCGCTAAGCATGTCGTCCGGCGTGTTAACGATTCTGCCAGCTCGCCGCCTTAGCAACAATAGCATTATCGATAATAGCAGACCACCACCACCACCACAAACAACAACAACAACAACAACAACAACAACAACAACAACAACAACAACCTCGTAGAGGCCACCACAAAGACGAATCAGATAAGGGTTTTACATTGAATGGCAAGACATTCTTGCCATTAAGTCCCTATAAAATACAAGGGTTGATGGTTCATCTGGTAGAAGGCTGTGAGAATCTGGGAACATTTCAGGTGACAGAAGAGACAAGATATAGGAAATGGGTCTGACAAAAGACAACAACAGCTGATCCCCGACAAGGGTTCTATGCAAACGTCGCAGCCTCAACGCTTGTTTTCCGCGAGATCAGCGACAACATAGGAAACCAGTGCTGAAGTGTGTGTTGATAGCCTGATCCGCGAAACCAGTCTTTTGTCTTGAGATATTGGGTTGGCAACTAAGTTCCCACCGTTTTTTTTTTACTTCTGAACCTTTCCCATCGAGTGAAGATGCTTCTCTATATCAGTGTGGGACCATTCCATTTTCTCTGCCAGTTCCCTTGTCGTTTGACGAGAAGTTTCGTGCAAAAGTTGGTTTAATCGCTCTTCATCGAACTCAACTGGACGGCCAGAACGAGGTGCGTCTTTGAGGTCAAAAATTTCCATTTTTGAACTTGGCATACCAATCACGAGCGGTTCTTTCAACTATTGTATCCTCTCCATACACAGCACAAATGTCGCGAGCAGCTTTTGCGGCCTTAGAACCTTGATTAAAAGCAAAAAGGTGTCGAAAATGCTCATTTTTCTTAACTTGACATTCCATTTTAATGATCTGAAAATAAACTAAAATTAATTAGAAAAAAAAAACAAAACAGATTCCAAAATAGAATTCTCGAAAAAAATAGATTCCAAAATTTCAAAAAACGGCAGGAACTTAGTTGCCAACCTAATATATCTAATTCTGTGTATATATATATATATATATACACAGTAGTTGTTCCTCTTCAGGTCGTTACTGCTTCTATTATTGTTGTTGATGTCTTTTATCTTTATCTAGTACTGTTGTTGTTTAGCCCTGATTGAGCAGACCTATGATTCAACCCTTGATTAGTGCAGTTTTTCTTACGTTTAGGGAGCACAAGATTACATGATCCAATGGAGATTTAGTTGCTATTTCTAGCATGTCATGCAACCAAATAGAAACTCCTTTAGTGCAGTTATACCTACTGCTAGGAAATGATTGTTAATTAAATAAAAACAAAATGAAACCAGTTTCAATTCCCCTACCCTTCCTTCCTTCAGCATAAACAATTGTGTTGATGAGTCCCATGGGGTAGCTGACTAAATGGCAGGGTGGAGTCTTATAGACTGGATTCATTAGTGATCATCATTGTTCAATACTTTTATTAAACTGGCAACAATAGTAGTGTTTATTGTGGTACTGTAAAATGTAGTGGTGGTGGTTGTGATGGAGGTTATGGTGAGTGAGGTGGCAGTGGTTGTAAGATGGAAGGGTGATAGTTGGTGTGAAGGTCATGGTGGTGGTAAAGATGATTGAAGTTATTTCCTGAGTGATGTCAGTGAAAGAATATAGTGGTGGTGATATGGAGATTACAGTGAACCAATGTATTTGAATGGGTATGTGTAGTATACCCAACCCTACCATCAGCACTCACACTACCTACATCTCTTTAAGTATCACCAGCTGTTACTGGAGCGAAGACAAGAAATTAACTGATTGATTAGCTAAAGAAAATCATTACCACCACTAGTTATCATCATTATGTGACACGTTGTACACTCTCTGGAGTGATTGGTATTAGGAAGGGCATCCAGCCATAGGAACCAAGCCAAAACGGACTGGAGTCTGGTGCAGCTCCTCGGCTTGCCAGTCTCCAGTCAAACTGTCTAACCCATGCCAGCATGGAAAACGGATGCTAAATGTGGATGATTACATTCCCGTCACCACTAATCATAAGTATTATTATTATTATTAGGGCGGCAACCTCGCAGAATCATTACTGCACCGGGAGAAATACTTAGCGGCAATTTTTCCGACTTTATGTTCTGAGTTCAAATGCCGCCGGGGTTGACTTTGCTTTCATCCTTTCGGGGTTGATAAAATAAGTACCAGTTGAGTAATGGGTTGATTGAATCGATTATCCCTGCCCCCGAAAATTTCTGGCCTTTGTGCCCAGTATAGAAAGGATTATTATTAAAGGCGGCGAGCTGGCAGAATCATTAGCACGCTGGGGTCGACTTTGCCTTTCATCCTTCCGGGATGAAAGGCAAAATTTCGGGCCTTCGTGCCCAGTATAGAAAGAATTATTATTATTATATATATCTAAGGTGGTGAGCTGGCAGAGTCGTTAGCACTCTGGGAAAAATGCTTAGCGGCAATTCTTCCGACTTCACGTCTTGAGTTCAAATGCTGCCGGGGTCGACTTTGCCTTTCATCCTTCTGGGGTCGATAAAAGCCTCTACATTAGACGTTCTCAACCATTTTTGTAGCTCAATTCCATCTTTCACAAATGGCATTTTATGAATGCCCTCTTTGCTTCATTGGCAAGGCTTGGCAAACAGTAAATCAAGCTTGTCTGTTGAATGGGTGGCCACAAGTTATTGCCTAACACAACTCCAGACTTCATTGTTTGAAAAGGACATGAATCAAGTCTTGAACAGAGCAAGGGCATTATCTGGGATGGTTTTCAAGAGCCACACCAAAATTACATCATGGATGTGAAGGAAGTTCCAGAGCAAGAATTAAATGACAGAGGTTGGGAATTAGTCAACAAAAAAAATAGAATGACATGGATGTAGAAGACAATGATGAGTGTGCAGAGTTTAGTCCAACCTAAAATAAAATTAATGTCCCAATATGAGTAGTCGACTGATCTCATACATAAAGCAGACCCAAGTTTTTGTTGATAAAATTCATGATTGCTGTTCTAGACTGTGGCATTGCACTTTACAAATTTATAGGGAACAAGTATCTAGTAAGTAGTCAATGACAATTACTTTCTTCAGTTTTCTGGTTCTCTTCACCAGCAAGTAGCACCAGTGCTGACCCTTCTTGAGTCAGGTCTTCTACTTCTTTATGTCAGAGACAATGACAGTGACTCTAAGCCAGACTTTCCCTGCACTCCTCTACAACCATCTCCAACTAGTTATAAGAATGGTTTCAGATTTAGGCACAAGACCAGCCATTTCAGGTTAAGTCTATTACATCGACCCCAGTGTTAAACTGGTACTATTTTATTGAACCTGGAAGGATGAAAGGCAAAGTCGACCCCGGTGGAACCAACTAGTTATAATAATAACAACACAAATGTAGATGATGATTCCAACCTCATGAACTCCACCACACCACCCTACATTACCCAGGAACTGCACAAGTAATGTGCCATAAGTGAAAAAAATACCCACTCAACTGACTGGCATCAAGTTAGACATGCTTCTAGCCTCTGGCCCACAGACATGCTGTCCCCACTCAGCCTTTTCCAATCACACCTCTGCTCCTCAGGTCTGGGTGGTTTCACATTGTGTCCAACTCATCCAGGTTTTACACTAACTACTACACCCAGTCATTCCTTCTCAGAATGCAGGCCCTCTGGAACTCCTTCCTGCAATGGTTTAAAGGGGAACATTAAAAGCATCAATCACATCAGCCCTGAAAGGCCTGCAAAGATCATGGGTACTGTCCCTTCTCCCAGACCTAGCAAAAAGAACAAAAAACAGCAACAAGAGAGTTTAATGCTTTTCCTGCTTTATTTTTTTTTTTCCAGTTATCACAGATGACCTCATGGCATTCTTTATTACTGTGATATTAAGCAGAAGTAATTGGTTAAATAACATGTTGAGAACATCATATAAAGATCATAGTCCGGAAATCAATGTTTCATTTTCTTTTCTTTTAGGTCATAGTGTGAAAGTCAATAATGATATTGTTGTAGTGGCACAGATGGTTGATTGTCATGTTAATTGTATCATTCTTATGTGATCTAGTTTTGCTGTCTCATATTTCTAAGTTCAAACCTTGCTGAGATCTTACTAGGTTCATAATCTCACCAAGTCAAAAAGAAAAAAAATGGTTGGCAGGTAGGAAATCAATAAATGTATACCAGTAATATCCTCTGGTAGAAATAAAAGAAAAGCACCTCCCCACCAAAAAAAAAACACAACTCAAACCCCCATCACCACCATCATTATTAAAATACTGCTGTTAGAGCAAAAGAGGTGAGTTTAAAGTAGAAATGTCATGGTATACAAAGTTCCACACTTTTAAGCTTAGATGTTATTTGGCCCCTGGTAAGACCTAGGAGTGAACAGCTTTTAGCTGTAATAATCACACCTTTTTTTTCAAAGATAGTGTAGTCTCCAGGACTACATTATCTCATATTTTAAGAGAGATTTTGCAGCTATTTCTAACAGGTCAATCAACCACGCAGAAGCTAGTTGCCATTGTAAATATCTACTTAAATAGAATCACAATACCAATATTAAATACTGTAGAGTAAGGTTCCACCACTATGCCAGGGTGACTTCAAAAACACTTCAACTGAATTAATCTCTCTTCCTCTCATATACACACACATCTCTGTGATGGTAAACTGGATAATTTCTTCAGATCTAAAGGTCAACTGAGCTCAACAGGGTTCAGAGAATAAGTGACAGCACCATTTTCCCTCACAACTTCTTTTATCTACAAACTCCAGTTTCCTAGGATTCTAGATTTTACCAGATATGTATACACACACACACACACACAAATGATTGGCTCCTATAGTTTCCATTTAGCAATTTTATTCACAAGGCATTGGTCAATCCACATTTAACCAAGATGCCATGTTGTGGAACCAAACCCTAAACCATGCAACTGTGAAGTGAATTTCTGAATCACCTGCACCAATGTAAACACATGTGTATGGGTTCAAGTCTGAATAGGGAACACTGCTTCCATATGAAGCTGGCATTTTATTATAATGACCTACCACTGCCCACGACACAAATGCTAGAAGGAAGGAAGGAAGGAGTAAAAGTAGGGAATGAAGAGACCATAGTTGACCACAGTAAGGTTTGAACTCACTACTAGTGAACCTATTGTTAATCATGTGAAAGACAGTTGTATACAGCAGTCACAAGTTGCACAGCCTAAATCAGAATCTGGCCTTTACAAAATGAGTGTTAGTAATGAAATCACATTCTAGCTGTTCTTTTATACTCATTCTTTCCATTCTCTTGATCGATTCAATTTTTCTCAAACCATTCCAACACTCTCATCCTTCGTATTTTCACTCTGCTATTCCAATGCTTCACATACATTTGAGGTTATGCTTCTCATTCCATTATTTCCAGTTTTAAAAATGGAAACAAGCACAAATACAACTGTGTACCTCCTACATAAGTGATGATAAATCTTTTTTGATTAGCAGATCAAAATTTTCATTTCTATAATAATCCTTTCACTAGAACATCACTTACATGTATTTTAACTTTAGGTAAATGCTTCTGGATGAGCTTTTCATAACATGATATTGCAGGGAGATTTGTTTTTCAAAGTTCATTGTGTTTCAGTTAAAATATTGCAGTGCACACATCATAGGTTTTGCATCACTGCTCTAGACAGTCAATACTTAACTTTTTTTTTATTTCTAAAATGAAATAAAAAGAAGAGAAACCAAAATCAAAGTAGCCTATGTATAGATACACATACACACACATATGTGTATATCTGTATGCAATTAGATATGTTTGCATATACTATGTCTGTCATATATATATATATATATATATATATATATACACACACACATTCTATAAATTAGCAATACAGAACAACAGAAAGAGTACTCTATACAAGGGATAGAGTATATAATTTATTTGGTCAGCTGGAATCAGAGTTCACTAGTACCCTGGGTTTCATGAACTACAAAATCAGAGTTTGCATGCTGAATGATTCATGAAACTGTCGGTATGAGTGAACTCTGTGTGAGTGTTATTTTTATTTATATATATATATATATATACGTATAATAGTTTATATATGGTTAAAACATTCACTTTGCAACCACATGAAAAACCCTTAAGAAAGTGTCTTCAACTATAGTTTCAGGTTGATCAATACCTTAAGAGTGGAATTTGGTACACAGAAAGCTCGAGGTATATATATATAGTGTGGGGTGTGCTGTCCATGTCTATACTTAAGTTTTAAATTGTTTAAAAATCAGTGTTGTTTATGTTGTGACTCATAACCTAATAGTGTGTTAAATAGATATTAGGGTCAATCCACTCATCTAAAGCCTTGAGGATGGTGCACCAGAACAGCTGCAGTTAGGTGGCTGAAACTAGAAAAAAGCCTAAAGCCTAGTTATATTACAGTTTGTGCTTAGGTTTGATATAATAACACTAGAGTCAAAGTGGTAACTTAGCTAATTGGTAGGATATATAAAGAATTAGTTAAGGTGTAGTCACTGTGTCACTTGATGCCCTATAACTGAATGGCTTACGCAAATCAATATATTAGAAACATTAACCCTTTTGTTACCATTTCAGTTGAAATACACAGTTTTTGTTTCAATTAATTTAAAATAAATAATGAAGAATTTACTAAAATAAATGTCATTATCAAGCTGGCATTTGAAACATAAATTAGCATGAAATTTTGATGGAAGATTTTACTTCAGATCATTTTAAAACAGGAAGCTTGTATTATAGATCAGAGGCAGTCTCAGGTAGGTTGGTATCAAAAGGGTTAAATAATACTTTGGATATGTTTATATGGAGAACTGGAAACAAAGGACTATTATCATCATTGTTTTAACATTCACTTTTCTATGCTTTCACGAGTGGCAAAATTTGTTGAGACAGCTTTTCTGTGAATGATACTTCTCTTTGTTGCAAACTCTCACCTGTTTCCAAGCTAGGTAATATATATATATATATATATTTACGTGCATACAGTTTCTAACATGACTGAGACTTCTGGCAATTTACTGTGCTTGTGAAGACATGACAAGCTAAGTGAAATCGTGGTCGTGATCAGTGCTGGTGACACATCAAAGACACCCAGTACATTCTGTAGAGTGGTTGGTATTAGGAAGGGCATCCAGCCATAGAAACCAAGCCAAAACAGACTGGAGTCTGGTGCAGCTCTCCAGGTTTACCAGCTCTAGTCAAACCGTCTAATCCATGCCAGCATGGAAAATGGATGTTAAATGATGACGACGATGATGATAATGATATATAGATTTTTTCCTCAGTTTTAGTTACTGAATTGGGGCTATACTGGAGTGACACCTACTAGGGAATAGATCTATTTCTTCCTTGGAAGAATGAAAGAATGCAAATGAACAACATTTGAACTCAGAATGTGAAGGGATGTAATCAAATTCTATAAGGTATTTTCTTTGACACTTGTATTATTAGATTTCTGTTTTCATTGTATTATTAAGTAATTTCAAGTAATTGTGTTATGTTTTTCATAATACTATGTTAAAACTGGTTAAAGGAGTAATAACAGGCTACCATTGAAAAACTTAGTATTACGAAATTATTTTTTGCTTAGATTTCAACTTTACACCAAATACAAACTAATGCAAATATATATATAAATCATCATCATTTTAATGTCCACTATTTCCTGCTTGAATGGGTGGGACTGAATTTACTGAGGCAGATTTTCTACAGTTGGATGCCCTTCCTATTGCCAACCCTCACCTGTTTCTAAGCAAGACATGTTTTTGCTGAATATTCGAAATGGATGACATTCATTTAAAACAATCACGCAATGTAATGATAAAGAGGCATGACTATACACACATACTCTCCTACTCACCCACACACACCACCATCACTATTTAACATCCATTCTCCATGATAACATGGTCTGGAAGGTAACAGGAGCTAGCAAGTCAGAGAATTACACCAAGCTCCAATGTCTGCTTTGGTTGGATGCCTTTATTAATGAGAATGTGTAGTGAGTGCTTTTTATGTGGCACCGATACTAGTGAGGTCACCAAGCAAATAACAAGACAAGGCCCCTTAACTGAATGTCGTGTATAGTGACAGAGGTGGCTGTGATGAGAGGTTAAAGTATGATAAGAAGGACAGGAACAGGTGTCTTGCTGTAGGGGAGATACAGGGTTACCCCAGTTGGAAAAGAAAGAGGATATTGGTGAAGATGTGTCAGGGCAAACCCTCAAGATACAGGAAGGTGAATATAAGAGAAGTGGTAGATGGCTAGAGGGAAATGCAGGTGGAGACATGGTCAATTGCGAATATTAGTTGCAAGGGAAGGTGAAGGAAGCAGGTAATAAGTGGCAGCAAGGATGTAAAGTGTGTGGAGGTGTGGTGCAAGACTGATGCAAAGTGCCATTGTCAGAAAAGTTGAGTTTGTCCAGTAAGTAAAGGGCATCTTAAATGAGAATCCCAGCAAGTCATTGAGGGCCATTGCCAATCATTTCCATGTGTCAGAGTCAATGATTAGACATATGGTGGCTGAAGACATCAGGTATAGATCCTATGTTATAAGAAGCAGGCAGTTTGTGTCCAATGAGATACAGGAGAACTGTGTGATTTGGTTGAAGCATTTGCTGAACAAACTCAAGCATCCCGAGGAGCCCAACATGCCCTGTTTCTTCTCATATGAGAAGAGCTTTGTCCAAGATCAAAAAGTGAGCAGGAGGAATGACAGATGGCTCTGCACTTTCCCCACTGTTACACACACCAAGTTCTCATTGTGTGTGATGGTCATGTCATATCTCCTTGCTTTTCCTCCACAAGATTTTAGAGTCAGTGTAGCAGCCCACATTGAGACAATGGGGATGGTTTTCAAGCCCTGGATCAAGAGAGTTGCTTGGGAGACCATATGTGTTCCAGCAAGACTGACCCACTCCACACAGCCCAGGAGTGGATGGTTAAAAATGTTCATGATCATTTTACTCCTAATATTTGGCCTCCTAGTTCTCCTGATTTAAACTCTCTCTACTATGTCTAGGGTATCGTTGAAAGGAAGATCAACAAACATGCCCACAATACCAAGGACTTGATGTCTACTATTGGGGACATTATGGCCAACACAAATAAAGACCACATGATCAATAGATTTAGTCATTTCAGAATCTGTATCAAGGCAGTAATCGAAGCTGATACCAGTTTTATTGTATTGAATAAACCTTTATTATGTGCATGGAAAAATATAAAAATATACTGGTTTTACTAATAAATATTTTTGTTTACCTTAAATTAAATTTTTGTTCTCAAATAGCTGATTTATATATATATATATATATGTTTATGTGAGTGCAGGACTAAGGTGGAAGAGGACTCTGTATGCGATTTCCTGTTCAGAAGACTGTGCACTGAATGCCGCTACAGAAACCCAGATGCAGCAGTGCATCAACTGCTTTTCCACTGCCAGCAACAACTTTGGCCTTACAATCAGTTCAGTACTCAGAAGACGAATATCATGCACCAACCTGCCCCACAGGTGTATGTAGAACCAACCATCACTGTTGAAGGGGAAACCATAAAGGTTGTTTGATAAGTTCTTGTACCTCGGCAGCATACTCTCCAGATCTGTGAACACTGACGATGAAGCCGACACACACATTGCCAAGGAAAGCTCAGCATTCGAGCGGCTACATGAATCATTGTGGGAGAGGAGAGGCATTAGGCTGGCCACCAAGTTGAAGGTGTACTCAGCAGTTGTACTGCCTACACTACTGTATGCCTGTGAGACTTGGACAGTTTATGAACGCGATGCCAAAAGGCTAAACCGCTTCCACATGAACTGCCTGAGAAAATCACCTGGCAAGACAAAACCCCAGACACAGAGGTCCTCTTTGGAGTTGATCTGCCAAGCATTTACACACTGCTGAGGAGAGCGCAAGTCAGGTGAGCAGGTCACCTTGTTCGAATGCCTGTTTGACAGCTAACTGGCAGAAGGAAAGCACACGCAAGGTGGGCAGAAATAGCGCTTCAAGGATACACTCAAAGACTCACTGAAGTGCTTTTAGATCAACCCCGATACCTGGGAAACGCAAACACAAGACTGTTCTGTCTGGCAAAGCTGCACCAACAGAGGTGCCACTTTCTATGAACAAAACAGAATTGCAGGGGCACAAAAAAACAAACAAAAAAGAACTGCGCAAGTCCAGAGCCAACTCCTTGCCTTCAATCCCAGCATACCATCAGTACCCGACTGTGGCAGAGCCTTCTGAGCCTGCATCGGACTGATTGACCACAGCTGGATACACAGTGACCAGTGTTCTTCTCCCATGTGATGTCTTTGGTCATCGTCGACAATGACAGATGAGCTAATAATAATGGGTGTGCATGGGGAATGCATGTCATGACAATTATGTGATGGTTGAAAATGACCGTCGCTGCCATACAACAAATGATATTGTTCATTTTTAGTCTTCCATGGAAATACATGTCTGGCCATAGAGAAATATTACCTTGTCTAGTAACAGGTGAGGGTTGGCAACAGGAAGGGCATCCAGTCGTAGAAAATCTGCATCAACAAATTCCATGTGACCGATGCAAGCATGGAAAAGTGGACATGAAATGATGATATGAGAGAGAGAGAGAGAGAGAGAGAGAGAGAGAGAGAGAGAGAGAGAGAGAGAGAGACACACACATTCCT
>JAOPUL010003242.1:10568263-10579149 GCA_027564515.1 Octopus rubescens | reverse complement strand
GTGCGTGCGTGTGTGTGTGTGTGTGTGTGAAAAAATATGTGCGAGTGTACCTAGCCGGCCAATGAACTCTCCTTCCACCTTTGGTTACCCTGTCAGTATGAAATATACTGTTGCTGGATAATGCATTATGTTTATGTGTGGATTGTTTGAATGTGGCAGAAGAGGAAGAGGTATGTGTAGGAGAATAGACTTGACGAAAGCTTGCTTAAGTCGATCAGCACTGACAGTCTCCTGTCTCCCCTGAATGTCCAAAACCATATACTTCCGTTTAGCTTTTAACATACGGTATGGGTAGGAATAAACCATGTGCAAAGGATGCTTAACTGCATTGTTGCGTACAAAAACGTGAGCCCAGGTATCGATATCGGGTGGAACAAAAGTTTTAATCGACTGTGGCCTCGTTATTAATGGAGGCAACACCGCCATGTAATTTTGCAGCCGATGAACATAATTGGTATTATCACGTTTTTGAGTAGGTGTAGCCAATATCATTTGACCAGGCAGTGTAACTGCCGAACCATATAGTAATTCTGCTGGGTAGTAACCTAGGCCTTCCTTAATAGCAGTACGTAAACCTAGTAACACAATCGGCAGGTCTTCTAACCATTTATCTGAATCAGAAAGTACTCGTAAAGCTGCTTTAAGTTGTTAATGAAAACGTTCTCTCATTCCGTTAGACATGGGGATTGCAAGCTGTAATACGAATACGTTGTATACCTAGTAGGTTTGATAGATCAGCGAAAAGACTAGATTCGAACTGACGATCCCTGTCGGTCGTTATTGTCATAGGTGCACCAAAACGTGAAATCCATTCGGCCATTAGGGCTTTTGCAACTGTAAGGGATGAAATGTCTTTAATCAGCATGACTTCAGATCATCTGGAAAAACGATCTATACAGGTCAAGAGATACATTTTATCCTGAGCTGGTGGAAAAGGACCCACGATATCTACGTGAATATGCTTGAAACGAGTGTCTTAATGAGGCGCTCAACCTTGGCTTTTATTGAGCAGGATATACAATGCCGTGCCTAATTACAAACGTCCTTCTGCATACTCAGCCATACAAAACGATTTGGAATTAATTTCACCGTTGCCGAAATATCCGGATGAGAAATTATGAAGAGCGGAGAAGACAATTCGTCTAGAATTCTCTGAGATGTAATGTCTAGAAAATCCAGTAGAAACATCACACCATATTAGTGAAATACTAGAATGCAGTGGTAATAAACGAAAATCCAGAGAAGATGACTCTGATGACCAGAGTTGTAATAACTCTTCATTGTCCTTTTGATCGATAACAATTTTTTCCAAGTCAATAGTATCGGCGGAATGCAAAGCATTGACATAGACACGGGATAATGTGTCTGCTGCAGAATGATCAGCAACCTTGACATAACGAATATCCACAGTAAACTGCGAGATACAATCAAAGTGCTTGGTGTCTTTAGAAAGTGTTCATCAGTCTTAGATTGCAATGCATACACGCCAACGGCTTATGATCAGTATATATCGTGAAGGTTCGTCCTTCTAAGAAATGGCAGAAATACTTCACAGATAAATAAGCGGCCAATAATGTTCTTCCAAATGTGCTGTACCTTGTTTCTGCTGGTTTGAAGTGCTTGGGAAAAAAAAGAAAGGAGTTGCCAAGCATCTTGAACAAATTGTTGCAGTACCCCCATCGAGTTCAACGTCAGATGCATCTACTATCGATGATAGAGGAGCGTCTGGAACCGGATGGGCTAGTTGGGTAACTTTAGTTAACTTTTCTTTGATACCATTAAAAGATTGCAATTCTGTCGCATTTAGAGAAATAGCTTCTTTTTTTTCACAATTTCATAACAACTCTGTTAATGGAAATATGGTTTCTGTACAGTGCAGAATAAATCTTCTGTAGGAGTTAATGAGATCGAGATATTCTCACAATTTCCTTAGTGATGCAGGGACAGGGATATTTGAAATGGCATCAGCTTTTACTTTTAACAGAGGAATTCCATTTTTATCAATATGTCCCAAAAATGTAATAGAAGAAACACCAAAAAAGACTTTTACTGTGGTTAATTATCACATCGAACAGTGACAATCTAGAAAAAAAGTTGTTCTAAATGTTGTTCATGCTACTCTTCCGTAGGGCTAGCAACCAACAATTTGTCGATATAGGCAAACATAAAGTCTAAACCACAAGTGACTTTGTCAATAAATCTCTGGAATGCATTAGCAACATTCCGAAGACCAAAAGACATTTTAAGAAACTTGAAAAATTTGAAAGGAGTAGTTATAGCTGTTCTAGAAGCATCAGCAGTTTCTATAGGAATCTGATTATAGGCGCGTATTAAATCGATTCTTGAAAAAACATTACAACCATGAAAAGAAGCTGAGAAACCAGGAATATAAGGAATTGAGTTCTTATCAAGAACAGTTTAAGCATTCTTCAAATGTCTGTAGTCCCCACAAGGACGCCAATCTCCCTAAGATTTTCTTGGAACCATATGAAGTGGAGAAGACCAATTACTACAGGACGGTCGAATTATTCCGAGGTTCAACAAATTCGTCCTTAGCTATTTTTAGCTTGTCAGCAGTGAGTCGCCTAGGTCGCAGTGAGTCGCCAAGGTCGCAGTGAGTCGCCTAGGTCGCAGTGAAACACGAGGTCCCTCAGTGATGATATGATGCGTAACAGGGTGTACTGGATTCTTATTAAAAAACAATGCGAGTGATGCCTGGAAATTTCTTGAGGATCGTATGATATTGATTAGATGTAGAAGGTATAAAGAAATTAGGACTGACAGTAGCACATACCCTGGGCAGACAAATCCGTTTCTGAATCTATCAGTCGCCTATGTTTCAAATCTACAAGACCAAAACGATGCAGAAAATCAGCACCGAGAATGGGATATGGAAGATCCGCAGTTATAAAGATCCACTTGAATTTGGCGCCTCAAATTAAGATCCAAGGTCATAAATTTCTCACCTTAAGTGGAAATAGGAGAATGGTTAACAGCTTATAATAGATGATGATTTCCGCGCATCACTAAAGAATTTCATTAGCTAAATGCTGCAAGCTGCTCCTATATCTACCAGGAATCGATGCTTTGAAATGGTGCCATAAACAACAACAAAAACGTGACATATCGAAAGGCCGCCCAAGGATGTAAGTTGCATTTAATCCCTGGCGACGCCATTTTTCCTCGGTTAAGTAAACGATTTGAAAGGACACGGTTGAATACACTTGTGTGCATTAACATCAAAGCGGTTATGATACCAACAAAAGATTGTAGGTCTCCTACGAGAACTGAATGAATGCTTTCTAGAAGTCCTCCGAGCACGAGAATTCGAGCGTGTAGAATATCTAGGAAATTGCAACTGTGCGAGTCTATCTGTTAGAGCCTAAATTTTATTTTCGTTTATCTTACGAAATATCTTACGAAATATCGCCAACTCAGAGGAAATAGAAGAGACGATGGTCTTAAGATAAGCTTCTACATTACCAGTATTTAAAGAGGAAAATGTCCATAATACCGTCTGTCAAGTCGGCCAATTGGGTAGTCGAGCTCCGCTCTCTTACATGCGTTAAAATGGCTTGCAGATTTGAAGGGAGACACGAGAAAAAAGTCGCAACATTGACTCTTCAAGTGGGGTATCCTCCATTAATTCTCTCATTCTTCTCAACAGTTGAGAAGGCTTTTTATCCCCTAAAATTTCTTTGTGAAGGAGTTGGTGAAAACGTTTTTGTTCGAAATAAAAGGTGAAATTAGTGTGTATTTGAAGAAATGTTATTCGCTGAAAAATTGGCTTCTAGCTGAGAAAACCAAATGGAAGGATCTCCAGTATATGGAGGTGAAGCGAAGTACAGGGCAGCTTGAATAGCAAGGCTATCACTATTTTCAGAAGAAACCGACAGGACAGGTGAAGTCGTCATTCTTTTTAAACAGAAATTAGTTGAAACCACGTAAATGAAAGAATATGGAAAGATTACAGACTGGCCGTTATAGTGAAGGTTCTGGATCAAATTCGCTTCAGAATCATTCATTCAAGAGAAGATACTTTCCTCGGCGTTGAATGTTAGATTTGACTGCTATTTTGAGCAGGTGAGTTGGTGAATGAAATATGTTTCTTGGCTGCGTGAAGAAATAACTGAACAATACCCGTGAACATTTAACAGAAGTATTTATTGTCTCACATAAAGACAACCTGCGTTGGCCATTTACAGTTAACAACAGCAGTAATTACAGACTAAGAAAGAGATACTGCTCTGAAATCACATAAAGATATTGGTACGACAACATGCGGTTGACCCAATATATCTTAAATCAACTGCGATATCATCGTGGCAACATCTTGGTCAGCTTTCCTAGGCCGTCTACCTCTAAAATATACGTAAAACGGTTTTTATAGGGGACCGGAAGCCAAATTCTAAAATGTCCGAGAAAACCCTGTCCACGCCATCGCTTCACGCTGATTGGTCGGTTATTAGACCGATCACGTGAAACTATGGTGGTCTGCTCGTGATGTCTGACCGCGTATTCAGGGATACAGTTTCGAATCACCGCTACACCATCAACAAATTGTAGTTACAGTAGAATAAGTAGAGAAGAGGGATTTTCACAATGATCCAGTTCGAAGTTGTACATCGAATGAATATGGATTTGTCAGTTTTCCGATATTTGTGACACAGAGATTTGCATACTCCCCTTTCCAACATGGATTGGCACCAGCAGTAGGGTAGATGAAGCTTTACAAATGTGGAGGGAGTTTGGATTGTTAGTTCCGACTCGGGAAAAATTGACTCAGAATTTGGGACAGTTTACAGTCAAAACCCATTTTCTAATCTTTCTCAAGGTGTTGCCTACTTTTGCTGTATTTTCTGGAAATCATGTTGACGTTTTGCCTGTAGTAAACATTGGTGGCTTACTTAAACCGGATGTGGGAGAATGCGGTGTCGTTGTACTAAATCCTTTGATTCCAGAGGCCTCGTGTCGACTGAATGGGGATCGCGTTGGTCGCCGCAGGAGATAAACCTAATCATTAAACGAGCCCCTAGCTAGACTAAATATCCCTTCAACTCTGGAACCAGTGAGATTGTCAGGGACGATGTGAAGAGACTCGATGGACTCACTCTTTACTCATGGATTAGAAGCAAATGCTTCATATGGGACATTACTGTTAGTGCCCCATACGCACCGCCATACGCCCTCGATGCTGCGGGAAAAGTGAAGATTACTGCAGCCATAACTGGGTAAAATAGGTTTTCTCAATACTGTGAACACCAGTTTCCCCTGGCGCGATGTATAACGCTGTTTTGATTATTTATTAGAGGTTACCTTTTTTTCTTTCATATTGTCTCCATTTTCTTAGTTTACTTTTGTAAATTTATATTTGTTTTAACTGAATTAATACAAATAGTTGATATGATAATGTCGTATAGTACACCAGTAGTGTACTATAGAAAACGCTACCTATTGTGGACATTGTTTTATAAAATTAAAGTTTGTTTAAAAAAGCTTCCTTTATAAAATCAGTGTTTGATATTTACTCCCATTTTTATTATTTGGTTCTTAAGTTATTATCTTTTCTTAAGATCTTTGCCGGCTTCGTCTTTGGGCAAAAGCAAAGGTTGGCTGTGTGAGTATATAAGAGCAGAATAATATTCGTTGGCATAGTTTAATACTATGTTTAGCTTAAGTGTCTTGTATCGCAATTTGTGAACAATAGTGCAGTTAGCTAAGAGTTCTAAAAGGTCAATTACTGGTTCACTGAGTTTCTGATAACAAGAGTAACAATGTAATGTCTGTAACAGGGTACAGAAAAGAAATTCGCATTGTATTTCATTCGGAGAACACCGGTTTTTCGGTTTTCCCGCCACTTTTTATGCTCGTGTAAATAGATGATAGATATACACATATATAACATACACGGGATTGAACACAGTTTAAGTCTACGAAATTCAGCTCACAAGATGCTGGTCGTCCTAAAGTTATGATAGAAGACACTTGCCCAAGGTGCCGTATAATGGAATTGTACGTGGAACCATGTGAACTTGTTAACCACACAGTCATTCTTACTAGTTACATTTCAATAACAATATTTTGTAATACTGGTACTAAAGAGATTCAAATGTAGCTATCCGTCAATGAAGATCATAAAAGCCCACAACAGACATGTTTAGCCTGTAGCGGTGTCAGCTATAACGAGATGACACATAAGCCGCGTCTTGTTTTCAGTTAGCTTGGATCCGCTGTACAGTGAACATCACTTTAACATTGGCTAGCCATCATGATGGCCATGGAGTTTCCACACCAGGACATCTAAATCCTGCTATGTCCTCTCCGTTAACTCACCAATTCAACCTTTTTACCAACAGCCAACTTTGGTCCAACTCACTCTGACATCATTAATATCCTTTGCTCAAAAGCCTGCTTGTCAACTTAAATGCACATTTACAAAATAAACACTTTCATATTAATGCCTTCTGATGTTGTATTTATACACACACTCAGACTCATCTACATAAATGACACATAAAAACTTATTTCTAACTTGGTAACCATCACACAATATCGCTAAAAGCCTAATACTTAATGCAACAGTTCTCAAACTGACAAATACTACCAACTATAAAAATATAATAGTGAAAATTTTTTTGCCTCGCCTCCTATCTATATCATTCTTCTTTTTTAATGTTGTGTTGGACAAGTTTAGAAGTTTAAAACCATCTAAACATAGCAATTTGTGTACCCTTTTTCAATTCTCAGTTCTCACTATGAGACAGATTGTGCATTGGGAGTTACCTCCCTTGCTCCATGCTTTATAGCGTTAAACTGAGCAAGTCGAACTTAGAGAAAACGAGTTCGAGTATTGAGTTTTACCTTTTCACTTACGTCATAAATCCCCTATTATACAGAATGAGAAATAAGATAACATTGTCACAGTTACATCTTTGCAGATATATGAAATGTCTTAATCACTTTAGATGAGGTTACATGAGCAACTAATGATTCTTTGATATTCATAATCAGCATCATTATACTCTCTTTCTCTCTCTCTCCCTCAAAACACACACACATCTTTTATCTTTTACTTGTGTCAGTCATTAGACTGTGGCCATGCTACGGCAACACCTTGAAGAATTTTAGTTGAAAAATGACCCAGTACTTCATACCTGGTAATTATTCTATCGGTTTCTTTTGCCGAACCGTTAATTTACGAGGACATAAACAACCCAATACCGGTTGTCAAGGTGGAAGACAAACAGACACAAAGACACACGCATATATATACGCTTTGGTCGACCCAAGGCTATAGTAGGAGACACTTGCCCAAGGTCCCATGCAGTCAGAATTCCTGCCATGTCTGTTCCTGCTGGCCATGGCTTTGTAATCTCTTTTGCAGCTGTCTATGTCATATCTTACAGCCTTTACAGTGCTCATAGAGCATTGAGCAGCAGTCATGATGTCAGCATATTTATACCCAATGCAAATCATCATGATTCAGATAACTCTCTTCCAATATGCAGATGGCTTTCAGTCATCCGTGTCAGCTAACTTTTTCTCAACTACAACTTTAATCTCTATGTTCTCCAATACTGTTGACTGCTCACCAATACATCAAGCTGTTTCTGAAAAAAGGAGACATGAAAAGAATCATCAAATTTAGCCTGAACACCCTTTATAATTCTTTTTAAAGTAGTGTCTCTCAAGGTACACATAAAGCTATAAATAACAGCATGTCTAGTTCAAGTCCTATGAGCAGCTTTCGACGTTTTCAAGCCAAAAGGGGTTTTCAACCCAATATTTACATGCTATTATTCATATCTTTATGCAAACCTCAAGAGCCACTATTCCAAAACAAGAATTACGAGGGTGGGTTGAAAAGTTCATAGGCTGACTATGAAGGAGTGATGTTAGAGCTGTGAAATTTTGCATTAATTTCAACTCTTCTTATTAATAACATTAATGTCAACTCTTCTTATTAATAACTTCATTGTTTCTTTCCCAGTAAACTGACATCCGAGTGTTCAAAGAAGACTTCAAAAGTAACTTGCAGTGACTTGAAAATGGATGAAATTTGGCATCGTGGTATTTTCAAATACCTGCAGAAAAACAGTTTAGCCCCCAAGGACATGCTGACATGGTTGCTACATTAGGGGATGATGCTCAAACTTTATTAACAATGCAAAAGTGGACAGCTGAATTTAGGAGGGTAACAGGGAGTCTTGAAGATGACCCAACGACTGCAACTGCCACCACCAAGGAAAATATTGATCGTGTTCACCTCATGGTGATGGATGACAGGCAATTGACTATAAATCAAATAGCCAATGCTATTAGCATATCCTATGAGATAGTTGAGAATATTCTGCACAATGAACTTGGCAGGATAAAGATTTCTGCTCGGTGGGTGCCACATCTGACAATTGATTGAAAGCACACCAGACTGATCACATCACGGGGAAAATCTGACATTGTTTCAGGCAGATCCAGCTGGTTTCTTTCAATGTTTCCTAACCAAGGATGAGTGTTGGGTTCATCACTTTGATCCAGAGACAAAAAGACAATCTATGCCATGGAAATACCCCTCCTTACCAGCTCCAAGGAAGACCATGGTCATTTCACTTGCAGGGAAGATGCTGGCCTCAGTTTTGGGAATGCCAAATCTGGCCAAGCCAATGTAGCTTATCATCCCTTTGGGGTTGATAGAATATATTACTAGTCGAGTACTGGGGTCAATTTAACCAATCAACCTCCTCTTCCTCCAAAATTTCAGGCCTTGTGTTTCACAGAATCATAGAGCATTGGAAAAAATACCTTGGATTATTTGTTCTGGCTCTTTTCATTCAGAATTCAAATCCCACCAAGAGCATCTTTGCCTTTCATTTCCTGGGAGTCAATAAAATAAAGTACCAGTCGACTACTGAGGTTGATTCAATGAATTAACCCCTCCTCTCAAAAATTACTGGCCTTGAGTCTAAATCAGAAATCATGAAGGTGATGAGCTGATAAGGTCATTAGCATGTCAGACAAAATACTTAGCATCATTTCTTTCTGTTCAAATTCCACCGAGGCCGACTCTCCCTTTGATCCTTTCAGAGTTGATGAAATACCAGCTGAGCCCTTGGTCAGTGTAACTGACTTTCCCTTTCCCCACTAAAATATTGCTGGCCTTCTGCCAAAATTAGAAAGAATTAATGTTGTATTTATGTTTTTAGAAGAAATTGAAGATTTCTTAGTACCAGATCGGTTTCATAGAAGTTTGGATATAGTTGATTGATTGAATTTTACCCTAATATAAGTACTTGTAAGAACTTATTGAAGAAATGGTAGGCTCAATCCTGATGGTATTTAAACCCAGAATATTGAGGCTTGAGGCAAACCTATGATCAAAGGTATTCCAGCCATGACCATCCCATCTTATTTAATGTATAAATAATAAAGAACTACATTATCCAGTGTCTTTTTTCCAAGACAGTAGGATGTGATTTGAGGAGGATTTGGCTGCTATCTCAAGCACCCATGTAACTTTTCACTCCTACAGTAACTTGTTTCTCACTTTCCAGAGCACAGATTAAACAATTTGTTAAATTTTTGCAAAACTTTGCGTTCTGTTATTCAAACCAAGCATTAATTACAATGACAGTACTCAATTAATATTTCCAGTTATAAGGCAGGGAGCTGGCAGAATTATTAACTTACCAAGCAAAAATGCTTAGCAGTATTTTTTGTCCATCTTTACATTCTGAGTTCAAATTCCGCCAAGGTTAACTTTGCCTTTCATCCTTTCGGGGTTGATAAAATAAGTACCAGTTGAGCACTGGGGTGGATGTAATCGACTCATTCCCTACTCTGAACTTGCTGGCCTGGTGCCAAAATTTGAAATCAATATTTCCCAGTTAAAAAAGGATTTTTTAAAAAACTACGCTGTCTCTACTTAGTCTAACAAATTTGGGGCAAAAGAAAGAAAAAACCTTGCCCCACTGGGTTTGTAGATGTTTCTAAAGAGGAAGCAATGATGAATAAATATTCCATCATTGCTGGATATAAAGATGAAACCAATATAAAATCTGTCAAAGAGCTCAGTCCACATGGAAGGAAATGGAAATATTGTAAATGATCTTGTGTTGAAACATCTTAATTGACTTTGGCCAAACCAAAGTAAAATGGGGACATAATATGGTATCCTTTTTCTGTGACAAATGTACAATCCAAACCATGAGTTATCTGCTGGTTTTTCCATTATTGAATTCCTCTGTGTTATTTGGATGATTTAAGAAATAACCCCAAAAATACACAAGATTGCTAAAAATGAAAAGATTTTAAAGGCATGAAATGATAATAAATAATGGTTTCTATTTTTGGCACAAGGTCAGCAATTTTGAGAGGAGTGGACAAGTTGATTACAATACGCCAGTACTTGACTGGTATTATATTTTATCAACTCACAAAAAGATATAAGGCAAAGTCAACCTCAGCAGAATTTGAACTCAGAATATAATGAATTAGAAGAAATGCCACTAAGTATTTTGTCCAATGCACTAACAGCTCTGCCAGCTCATCATCTCAACAATATTAATAATCTTTCCTACTGTAGGCACAAGGCCTGAAATTTTGGAAAGGGAGCTAGTTAATAACATCGACCCCAGTGTGCATCTCGTATTTATTCTTATCAACCCCAAAAGGACGAAAGGCAAAAATCAACCTTGGCAGAATTTAAAAGAATGAAATGCCGCTAATAAACATTTTGTCCATCACAGTAACGATTCCGTCAGTTCATTGCCTTATATAATAATAATAATATTCCATTTTATACTGGGCACGAAGGCCTGAAATTTTGGGGGAGGGGAGTAGTCGATTTTATCAACCCTAGTTCGTAACTGGTACTCACTTTATCGACCCCG
>JAOPUL010003242.1:10555556-10565883 GCA_027564515.1 Octopus rubescens | reverse complement strand
AAGCCGGAGTCTGCACCAGGCTCCTGTGGTTTTGTTTTGGCAGGATTTTACAGCTGGATGCCCTTCCTAACACCAAACACATCACAGTGTGGACACTGTATACATTGCCATAAAATATTCTACGTCACATATGTGTCGGTGTCACGTAAAAGCGCTCGTGCCGGTGCCACATGGAAGCACTCGTGCGGTGTCACATGGAAGCAATCGTGCAGTGCCACGTTAAAAGCAGTCATGCCAGTGCCACGTAAAAGCGCTTGTGCTGGTTCCATATTAAAGCACTTGTGCAGTGCCACGTTAAAAGGACTCATGCCAGTGCCATGCAAAAGCACTTGTGCCAGTACCACGTTAAAAGCACTCGTGCGGTGCCATGTAAAGCACTCATGCCAGTGCCACGTTATAAGCACTCAGCACCCACTGTAAAGTGGTTGGCGTTAGGAAACCAAGCCAAATCAGACTGGAACCTGGTTCAGCTTGCCAGCTCTGGCTGAACCATCCAACCCATGCCAGCATGGAAAACAGACGTTAAAGGATGATGATGATGATAATATCATTCAGGCTAGTATGAAAGTCAGCAGGTGTTGGGTACCGTGAATGAATGGTTAGTAGTTTAATCAAACGGTAATATTATTGTACCCCTCATCTATGACCCTGTGGCTAATAAAATAAATTATTATTATAATTATTAAGGTGGTGAGTTGGCAGAATCGTGAGCATGCCAGGCAAAATACTTGGCGGAATTTTGTCTGTCTTTACTTTGAACTCAAATCCCATGGAAGTCGACTTTGTCTTTCATCCTTTCAGGATCGCTAAAATAAGTACCAGTTGAACACTGGGGTCGATGTAATTGACTTACGCCCTCCTCCGAAATTGCTGGCCTTGTGCCAAAATTTGAAACCATTATTATTATTATTATTATTATTATTATTATTATTGCTTAGAGTAAGAAATACAGCACCCATAACCTTTTGCAAATTTCCGAGCCTGGCAATAGGTGGAGGAGAAAAACCACGGCATATGAATTTCTGCAGTAGGAGGAAACACATAAGGAAATATATACGTTAGCATAAGGCTTGCTATGACCAAACCTCGAGATATCATGCCTACTAATTAAATTAGCGTGTAATAGCTTAATAATAATAATAATAATAATAATAATAATAATAATAATAATAATAACGGTCACTCCCGTTGATTTCGACGTATGAGTGTTTGAAGGAGAGAATTCAAAGGGGGAAAAAAGTGAGAAAAGGATAAAACAACTTTTAAAAGTAAAAGAACAAAAGAGGCTGCATCTATTTGCGATGGATGCTTGAATGTAATTTGAGTCCAGGATTTTACTATGAAGTCACAATGGGGATCTTGATGATCTTGATCTTGCCTGCGATTGGTCAAATGTGGAAATAATGATAATAATAATGTAAACAATAAAATAACAATTAACAACAAAGGGGAAATTCCTCCCAGGGGCAACTAAGGTCACCCCGATCTCCAAGGCCATCCTCATCACATTTACTCACCTTTTAGCAAAACTACAGGGAGCAGGGGCAGCATTTCTCTCTCCACCCTCACTTTCCTTTTTCAAGTGGAACTTGAAAATGTCAATGAGAGGTTGGCCGAAGAGAAAAGTATCTGTCTTCAGTCCATTCAACCTCCTCCACCACACTACCTCTTTCGCCGCAGCCACCAGACAGAGGAAGACTACATGCTATTCCTGGCCAAATGAAGGCGGCAGGATGATTTTCACAATGGACTCAGTCGATAACAGGATCCGCCCTACACACAACTGCTGTTCGACAAAGCTCCACAAGTCAGCAATGTCTGGACATTGGACCAAAACCAGCTGCCGCAAAAACAGCTTCAAAGTATTGGTGGTCGACCCCATCAAAAGCTTTTGATTTATCCAAATTGATCAGGGCTCCAGCCCTGGTTCCTCACCTACCATCCTGCCCTGGTTCCTACCTCCAGCCCTGGTTCCTTACCTACCATCTCTATGATGTAACACATGAGGTGGAGCTGTCATGGATAGATCTGTTTGGAATAGCACTTGTCTGTGCTCACTGACCATTTTATCAACAACAGGTGCCAAACTCTTGGTTAACACCTTGGCCAAAATCTTGTAATCTGCATTTAGCAAAGTTGCAGACCTAAAATTATTTATTTGGTTCCCCTTGATTGGGTCATTTCTCAGCAGTACCACCACATCACTGGGAATCCTCCCATTCTGTTGCCAGTTATGGTTGACATCAACCAAGAGATCACCGAACAAGTCTGGCATATGAAGATAAAGCTCGAAAGGCAGACCATTCAACCATGGAGACTTCTCACTTGTGCAGCTAGTCATTGCGTCCTGTATGTCTTCAGCTGTTATCTGCATTTTGCAGAACTCCGCATCCCTGGCAAAAAGGCACGGCCTGTCGTCGAGGTAGATGAAATCTACCCCTGTCTCCGACTCATCGTGCACTTTGTACAGTTCGGCAAAAGGCCACTGAAATTCCACACACATCTGCTTGGAATCGAGTAGCATGAGCCCATCCTGGCCTGTCAAAGACCGGTTTGTGGCTTTGTTGCCACGTTGTACCTCTGCCACCCAGACCCATTGAATGGCTTTCATACCCCCATGTCTTAGAGAATACATCCTAGCTCTGACAATGCAACCTTTGTGCTAGGCATTGAAGAATTGATCAAGAGCCAATCTTGCCGCTAGCACATCAGTCACTATGCCTCTTCTAAGTGCCCATTCTGGCATCCTAAATAGGTCTCCCTCTATTCTAGATTTGTCTAACACTATTTCTTTACCAAATCCTAGCACCTCTACTCTAATAGCCCTTTCCAGAGCTATCCATCATTGATTGTTGACTATTGCACCCAATAACGTCCGATAAACTAACTTGGTAACCCAGTCTCTGAAACCTTGACGCGCTGAAAAAATCGTGTTCAGCTTACAGTATCCAGGGCCCTGCTTATGGATCCTATCTAGGTCGACCGTACAGATCTCAAATCTGTGGTCTGTGTAGCCGACGATTTTTAATTGTGGACAACTTATGCTACTTCCAGCTACTGGCCTACATAATACTCTATCTAGATACGATCTGGAAGATCCAATATTGTTTGCCCATGTCCACATTGGTGCATTGCTCATATCCAGGACCACCAACTTACCATCTGGGTCCAGGAAGATTGTCCATACCCCGAGATTCAGGTATTTCCTAATCAGCACTACCACACAGGTTGAGACAAAGATGCGTAGATCTCAAAGTCGTCAAAAATGGGGTCTAGTGTGCGCGTGTCAGAAACCCTGGTCTCGCTGGCGGCTTTCACATCCAAGCCTATTGATTTGAGGTCGTTGAGCAAGTGACCTTGCTTCCAGACAGACCCCAGGCCACGTACATTTATACAAACTACTCTAATAATAATGACTATGATTTTAAATCTTCGCACAAAGCCATCAGTTTTTTAGGGGAAGGGGTAAGTCGATATTATCGACCTCAATTGCTTCTTATTTTATCGGCCCCAAAGACAAAGTTGACCTTGGTGGTCACGAATATGTGATCAACGTCAGTAACAGTGTAGGATTAACCATTAAGCAAAATAAGCACGTGCTTAGGGCAACAAGGGAAGGGGAACCACAGAAATGGTAAATGGCTTACGGCACAAAAAAAAATCACTTTAAACTTGTTAAAATAATATTGGAAGTGATTTATATCTTTTATCTTTTACTTGTTTCAGTTTTCAGACTGTGGCCATGCTGGGACACCACCTTGAACTTTTAGTCGAATGAATCGACCCCAGTGCTTATTGTTTCAAGCCTGGTACTTATTCTATCGATCACTTTTGTTGAACTGCTAAGTTACGGGGACATAAACTAACCAACACCGGTTGTCAAGCGGTGGTGGAGGACAAACACAGACACAAGGACACACACACATAGACATATACATATATATATATGACGGGCTTCTTTCAGTTTCCGTCTACCAAATCCACTCACAAGGCTTTGGTCAGCCCAAGGCTATAGTAGAAGACACTTGCCCTAGGTGTCACACAGTGAGACTGAACCCGGAACCATGTAGTTGGGAAGCAAACTTCTTACCACAATCATGCCTGCGCCTAAAATAAGGTGATATATTTAGCTATATTTTTGTTTCAATTTGTTATAGGAAAGATACCAATCATTGGAGTTGGTGGTATCAGCTCAGGAAAAGATGCCTATGATAAAATCCGAGCTGGTGCTAGTCTAGTAGAGCTTTATACTGTTATGACATACCAAGGTCCTGTTGTGGTGAACCGAATTAAAAGAGAATTAGCAGAACTTCTACAGTGAGTGTTTTTGTTTTACTTTTTGCCTTTCTACAAAATTGTTTAATTTATTTCTTTATTACTTTGAATCATGCTTGTTTGGCACTGTAGTGGCTAGGTGGGGTTAGTCTAATGTTTCATTTGTATTGTTACAGATTAGCTAGTGAATAAGGGATATTCATATGTAGGGGTTAAGTGTTTAAAAGGGCTGCAGTTTGATGGAAGAACTGGGAAAAGTGGTGTTTGTATAAAATGTCAGGTTAGGGATATACAGTGAGTTTTGGAAGATGGTGGAAGAAAACTAAAGACAAAAAAGGTTGATGCCTCAACCCTGAGTTTCTTTGAATTTTAGTGATTGTGTGGCTGTCATGATGTGTAGCCTATAAATGACTTTGGGAGAAGATGGGATAGAATTAGAAAATGTCCGTGAAAGTAGCCATTGAATAACATGCAATTGTTAATATACTGTACAATAATTTAAAGTTATTCAATTTAAGTTTCCACAAACTGTAAGATTGAACCCCCAACCAAATAGCCCCAAGTTAAATTGTGTCAGCTGTTATTTTATGTTTTATATATCTTTTATCTTTTACTTGTTTAAGTCATTAGACTGTGGCCATGCTGGGGCACCACCCTGAAGAGTTTTTAGTCGAACGAATTGACCCCAGTACTTTTTTTTTAAAGCCTGGTATTTATTCTATCGGTCACTTTGCCGAACCGCTAAGTTACACTGGTTGTCAAGCGGTAATGGAGGAGAAACAAAGACACACGCACATATATATATATTTCAGTAAACCGTTAAGGCCGGTCAGAGAGTGACCATTGGTTTCACACCTATAAAGCGCTTAGTTGTATAGGCGACTTGTCAGACTCAAATGGCCTTCGTCCATAACTGTTTTTTATCTCCAGTCAATAAGAGGCTAGTGGTCAGCTTTCGAACGTAAACAAAGGAAGTTATCTCCCTTACACCGTTTCCATCTAAGAATGAAATACAAGTTGGATCAATCCAATTCTCAAGTAAAAAGCGTTTGATGTAGGAACATTTTCCACATAACTCTTTCCGAGTGTTTAAAAAGGTCCCCAGATCGAACAAGTTCTTTAGGGTTCTAGCCCTTTCTGTCAGGCAAAGCCTGCATCGTTTGCTGCATTAATGTAGTTTCCTGGTTGTTCTAGAATTTTCCATCTGATTGTATACGAGGTCCTTTTGTTTTTTAAGTACCATATGTGGCAGGCCAGAGATGTCATGTCGCACCTTTCTGGCATCCTAAACGTGGACCTGTGGTTATACAAGCGTTGCTTGAAAGTAATTCCAGCAGAACTAACGTATTTGCTGGCTTATGGCGTTGCTGCCGCTGGTGTTTAGTGCATTAGCCCTGGATCTGATGTTGTTGCTGCTGCCACTGGAGGCCAGTGCTGTTATTTCTGCCTTCGTCTTCCCTGGCTGCAGCTTCAGTGTTGCCGTTGCAGCTGTTGGGAAAGACACCTGGCTGCCACGTCGCTGTCATTGTCTGCAGTTGCACTGATGCTGTGCAGGCTTATTGTGGCCACTAGTATCGGAGACTACCTCGGTATTGTATATGACTCCTTCGGCCTCACATCGACTTCCCACTGGGCAGTCATTTTGTACCCTGCACGAGCATCTTGCCTCAGTCCGTGGTCTGGGGGCGCTCATCAAGATCTTGAAGCTGAGTGCACAGCTAAAAGAGACCCTTAGATTGTGCCTATTAAATAAGTGCCTGTATCTGTGACTGTGAAGTGCTTTATAATCAGATGGAAAATCCTAGAACAACCGAGAAGCTACATTAATAGCAGTAAATGATGCAGGCTTTGCCTGACAGAAAGGCCTAGAATCCTAAAGAACTGCTCGATCTGGGGACCTTTTCAAACATTTGGAAAGAGTTATATGGAAAATGTCTCCACCTCAGACACTTTTTACTCGAGAACTGGATTGACCCAACCTGTATTTTGTTCTTAGAAGGAAACAGTGTAAGGGTGATAACATCCTTTCTTTATGGACTAAGGCCATTTGAGTCTGACGAGTCACCTATACGGCCAAGCGCTTTATAGTTGTGAAACCAATGGTCACTCTCTGACCAGCCTTAACGGTTTACTGAAAGATACATTACTGTTCTAATATTTTTAGAGTGTGCTTCTTCTTCGGATATATCATCCACTGACGTTTTATGTATATATATATATATATATATATACATATATATATATATATATGACGAGCTTCTTTCAGTTTCCATCTACCAAATCCACTCACAAGGCTTTGGTTGGCCTGAGGGTATAGTAGAAGACACTTGCCCAAGGTGCCATGCTGTGGGACTGAATCCAGAACCATGTGGTTGGGAAGCAAGCTGCTTACCACAGCCATGCCTATATATATAGGTACAGGCTTGGCCACAACCCAGCCGATTTATTCTTGTGTTGTGAGTGGATTGGGTTGATGGAAACTGTACAAAGCCTGTGATATATATGTGTGAATGTGTGGATATTTTGCATTCAGTGCTGAGCTATGGGCGGTGATGTTTGTTGGCATTTCCTTGCCAACAAATTGCTTAGTAGTTTAAAAACAAGTGGAATGAAAACTCCCTTACTTGAAAAACAGAGTAGAGTTAGTAACTGGAAAGGCATCCAGCTGCAAAACAGTGCTTCAATATTATGTATTCATCTAACTCATGCTAGTATGGATAAACATGTGAAATAAATGACTAAATAGGTTATCTCTGGCCTTGTTAATACATCTATCCTCACTAAATCTTTTTAAAATTTTATAGACAATTCAGTTACCACTTAAGTATTTTCTTAATTTTTTTTCTTTCAGAAAAGATGGCTATTCTTCTGTGTCTGATGCTGTAGGAGCTGACCACCGTAGCAATCGGTAAACTTTTGTGACAGAGAAGACACTTTGGTGTTGTAGAAAATATATATATATATGTGTGTGTGTGTGTGTGTGTGTGTGTGTGTGCAGACGTCTTATTCTTTATTTTTTACTGGTTTCAGTCATTGATTGTATCCATTTCACCCCCAGAAATATTGTTGTTCAGCTGCAGGTCTACTCTAACCGAACAGACCCAAGATCAAAGGCAGGCCAACCATGGCTGCTCCATCTGTTTTATCTTTGGCCTATTTAACCCAGGACCACATTGTCTAATGTGTTCTTCTTTTTTAAGACAGCTGGGTATGATTTAAAGGTGATTTTGCTAATATTTCTAGCAGGTCTAGTGACCATGTATAGGCTACTTCTTTGGTTTATCCTTATATTATATATTTGTTTACATACACACATGTACATATATATACACACACACACACACATACTAATCCACTTCCTTTTGCTTTGGTCATTGCCATGCCTCTACCAAACTATAGATACTTGGTTCTCTTTGAAAACACATTTGCTAACAAGCTTACCCACCCACACTTATTCACCACATCAGAGAGATGTTAATTTAACAAGGTGTATTGCCTCCTCTCATTTGATTATTTAATACTAAAGGGTGTGTTAGTTATAGTAGTGTTTGTGTGTGTGTGAATCAAGCATGAAGTATTATTAGTCTTTTGAGTCTTCCACTCAGTATGAGGATTCATGTTTGTTGCTGTTTGAAAAACTAGGGTAACATGTTCTTCTTCCAGATGTCTTCATGGGAACACCATCAGCAGCATTTACTTTTTCTTGCTTGTGATGTCCTTGCAGGAGTTAAAAGAGCAATCAACAATTTACTGGGAATTAGTGTTTTATTTGGAAATAGATATGGAGAGAAGGAGGGAAGACTGTCTCATAGGTAGAAGATACTGTCTTGAACTGAAATATTTCATTGATTGGAGATGATTGTAATAAATGGTTGGGTGGTGGGGTTGAAATCACTGCAAGTTTGACATTCTGATGTAAATATGGTTTTTTGGGTTTGGGATAAGAAAAAAGAAAAATATTTGCAATAAACTAATACTATTTGAAATTTTGGGATGTAATTACGGGTTTTTCAATACTAAATAATTTTGTATATCATCATCATCATCATCATCATCAGTTGTAAGTAAAGTACATCTTTCATGAAGGTCTCTCTCTTCCTTAGACTGTAAGATAGACAGAGAGGGATACAAGCTACTACTAAGTAAGAGAGTGAGAGAGAGAGAGAGAGAGAGAAATTGGTGGTGGGGTGAGAATGGGTTATAGAAGTTGGTGGTGTTGTTTTGTCCCCTGGTCAGTGATGAATTGAGTTCATCACCCAAGAACTCATGCAAAGTTCTGCAACAAATACTGCTAGACATCTCATTCACTGTTGTAGCAATTTTGCCAATCCACTGATTCGAATATGTTTTACCATCTCTGAATTACAAGCACATATGCAAGTGCACACACACACACACACACATAATGTGTTATTCACTCTGTATAACTTAACTCTCAGCTATAACAGTGATGATGGTGGTGCAATTTTCTTTTTAACCTTAACCCTTTTTCTACTAACTTTTTTTAATTGTTGCTTCTAGGTCACCTATCATAGAATACACATGATCAAAAGTGTTTCAATCCAACCATGACCTTCTTGTGTATTTTAGGGTTGGAAGCACTGTATATCTGGTTACATTATACAATGTATCTTTCCTTTTCATTTTTAAGGTTGTAGTGTAAGACTGGAAGGGGATTTAACTGCTGTTTCTAGCTAATCGAGAAACCACATAGTGGTCTCATTTCTTGGTTTTGTCTATTGCTAAATCTCTGTGGTTGTATGATGTAATTGTCTTCTATCAAGTTAATGCTCATTATTGCCAAAATTAATATCACAGAAATAATTGAAGTTCTGGGACCTTCAATTTCTTTTTTTTTTTCCATACTTTCATGTATTGTTAATGTGTTGTTGAAAGAATTTTGTTTGTATTCTATGGAGTTGTGCTCTGTCACTTTCCTATGTAACCAAGCAAATACATGACCAGTCTGCTATAAATCTAATGACAATCTTCCATTTGTGAAATATGCTCTGAACGTTCACCTTATTTACAATTAATGATGATGATGTTAGTGGATGGTGAGCTTTGCAAGAGGCTTTGTTTTATCAAGGTCAGTGTCTCTCCATTCTCTCTGTCATTATTTATCCATTTTATATTACAGTTAGTGAGCATTAACATTGTTGGTTACAGGTTTTCATTGCTTTTCCAATAATTAGTCACAATGGAATGTCTGTAAGTTGAGGCCGAACAAATATCACAAGAGATTCTTTTTTAAAAAATAAACTGTTTTTTTTTTTGTTTTGTTTTGTATTTTTGTTTCCTTACCAATGTTTACATTCTTCCCTGATATATATTAGTGAAAGATATCCACAAATATATATATGATGGGTTTTGCATAGCTTTTATCTACCAAATTCCACTCTCAAGGAATTCGTTAAACCAAGGCTATGGTAACAGGCACTGAGGTGCTCTGCAATGGGAATAAACCTGAAACGATATGGTTGCCAAGGAAACTTCTTAACCAGGTTGCCTGTGGCTGTAATCATGTAATCAACTTTGACTTTTGTGCTTCTGTGGTCAACAAAATAAGTACCGGTAATACTGGTTTCATTTCTGTTGTTTACACTCCTGCTTTGCTTTACAAAAGAACAAATGAGATCATTACTGGCAGTCACCTCTGATAAAACACAAGGTATGATCCTAGCATGACCATCATTTCTTTTTTATATCAGTGATTACATTGTGGCCAATGTGTGTTTTTTTCTTTAAAACTAGGGTTTTGTTTGGCTCCTATTTTTATCAGACTTCCTCATTGATTCAACAAGGCTACAGCAGTTTCCTTCTTAGAAAACTGAGTCTGTTGATATCTTTCGTCTTCAACTCTTTCTATATGATAAATGTTTTGGGGAAAGACATGAAAAAACAAAACACAACTTCTCAAGTCCCTTCATATTTCTCTAACTCTAAGACTTTATACCTATTTAAATACAAATGCACGGCGTGGCTGTGTGGTAAGAAGCTTGCTTCCCACCCACATGGTTCTGGGTTCAATCCCACTGCGTGGCATCTTGGG
>JAOPUL010003242.1:10410902-10422919 GCA_027564515.1 Octopus rubescens | reverse complement strand
TAGTAGTAGTAGTAGTAGTAGTAGTTGTAGTAGTAGTAGTAGTAGTAGTAGTAGTAGTAGTAGTTGTAGTAGTAGTAATTGTTGTTGTTGTTGTTGTTGTTGTTGTTGTAAAATTCCAATTCGGTAATTTCGCTGCACAGCCGAAAAGTTAATAAATACCCTCACATTCCAGCCATCAATTCTGACATCGATTTGATCATAACACACACACAAACAAATCATCAACTTTGGGACTACACAACAACTACAATAACAAGAATAACGTCAACAACAACGACAACTATTACAACTAGATAAAACCAGTTTTGAAAGATACTCCCAAATAAAGTTTTTAATTATAATGTTGATGTTTCTTATATATGTTGTTTGACGTTTGTTTTCATGAGAACATTCCAAGATCTCTAATGTAGTCAGGTGGTTATCATATTCAACATTCTTTGGCAAGTAAATAAAATTAATGATGATGACAGCTACAACAACAACAATAACTATCAGTATCATCTTATTATAATTAGCCGAATCCGTAGAAATCCTAGTTATTTTGAAGTTTATAAAGAAGCACGAAATACACAATTCCACTTGAAACTGTAGTATATTCCTGAAATACATGATTCTTGAGATGATATAAAAGTTCACATAGTTTTGTAACGACGGAATTCTATGTGAAGATGAATAGGTGAAGTGAATGAAGGGAATCAATTATTATGTTATTACGATGTGAAGATGATTATAACGCAAATCGTTACAACCTCGTCAGGTTATTTGTAGATGCAGTAAAATATTTAGCTCTGGTTCCATTGTGAATGATAGTTGTTAGTTTCATCTCTGTGACTACTGGAGAGAAAGACAGAATAAAAGGAATGTATGTAACGAGAGACGATAAGAGGTTTGTCTTCGCATACTGACAGAGTTGCTGTATGTCCAAGAGACGGGAAGAGTAAGAGTCGTGTTGTCAAGCAAAGAGTATAAGCAGTGTGTTGTTCCTTTCCTCTCCATTGGCATCGGGAGTACTCATTGATCAGAGTCAGCGACCAAAAAGACTGAAAACTATTTGGTTTCAGTTTTTACAACTTGCTGGTAACTGAATTAGGTCATCTAAAACAATAAGGTTCTTCGACCTTAATCAGATTTGACCTGTGAATACCCTGAAAACGTCTGAGAGGTAAGCCCATTTTCATTAATCTCTGAGTGCAAAAAGGCTAAGACAATAGGCTGAGGATTTGTTTGACAATGGGAAAAAATGTAGATTTGGTTTCGAATCCTAGCTTAGCTATTATGTAGCTGTTCGCTACAGTTTGTACTGAAGATGCAGTTTTATGACAAAACATCTTTGAAATCTATATTCGTTGCTCTATACTTGTTATTCATCTACTTTGAGAGTTGTTATCTATTATTTTTCATTTTACCTCAAGAAGTAAACACTGTTAACCATAGAACGAAATCGAAGCTAAAATATTCTACGGTACAACTCGGTAATGGTTTAACAAATTTTCAAATGCTCTTCCATCCTCATTTTCATGTTAGAGAAGCTACACTTGAACCTATTTGTTCCAGTGAACGAAATATTGTAGCTGCTCCACTGATCTGAAAAACAAACATACCAATAATATAGGCGCAACCATAACTATAAATGAAAAGGTATGCTTGCAAAGGATGCCACGTGGTTCAAAGTTCGGTCCTATTACGTAGCATCCTGGGCAATTCTCTTCTGCCAAAATCTGGAGTTTAATAATGCTCTACGTGAAATCTCCCAAACAGAAATTGTATGGAAGCCCGTCATATATATGTGTATGTGTGGGTGTTTTAGTGTAAATGTGTGTGAGTGTTTGTGTGTGTTTATGTTTATACCGCTTAAAACTGCCGATGTTTATATATCATAACATTGGAAAAATATGAACTGGTAGAACAAGTCCCCAACTTAAAAATATGTAATGAGGATGATAATCTAGATAAAAGTCACCTCAATCCAGCCTCACCTCAATCCAATAAGCGGTAAAATACTAAATGAATAGAAGAATATCACAATCATTTAATAATATTTAATTTTCAAGTGTCTTGCGAATATAAATGTTGTAATATACATAGACAGGAGCAGAATGATACAAATTATAGAAGGTTCGACTAGCAGATTACAATTTATTGCACTAAAGCGCATGCGCTGGGTGATTAACTATTTAAAAAAGTAATTCAATAATACATAACTACACTTTTCCTCGTCTCCATCTTTAACCAATTTCTCTGTAAATGACACTACCACCCCTTTAACAGCTACTATTATTCTCACTATCTCACGCGCACATATGTGTGTGTGTGTGTGTGCATATGTGCATATGTGCATATGTGCACGCGATTGTGGGTGTGTGTATGTGTGTGTGTATGTGTGTGTGTGCGGATGTGCGGATGTGTGTATGTGTGTGTGTGTGTGTGTGTGTGTGTGTGTGTGTGTCCTCTCGTAAAAACACTTTTCTTTCTTTCTCTTTCTCCCTCCATCTCTCTCTCTTTCTCTCTCTCTCTCTCTCTCTCTCTGTGAGTGTGTGTGTGTACGCGCCTCATCATTTGACTAACCAGTTCACATCGTAACATACGTATATTAGAATAATAGAGTACGATGCAAAACGGCGCTGTATGGGATTACATAAGAGGAATAACAAAAATAAATAAATAAGTAAATAAATAAATAAATCCGAAAAGGGGGAAGAGATATCTGAGATCTACCCGTGGCAACCTCATAAACACCACTCTCATCTTGACCACTTAAGCAAAGCGCCCTCTGCTAGCTGCCTTTCTCCAGCTTACACATGCATACTGAGAGCAGGTGCGTTCACTTGGAGTATACTCTCATCCATCTTTCAGCAATTTTGCCGGAAAGCAACGCTTCCCCTCTAACCTTTATTTCATTTTAAAGTGAGACATGAAGAAGTTGATGAGGACTTGGACAAAGAGAAACGTGTCTGTCTTCGGACTTTTTAATCTCATCCACTCCACAAACTCCTTCGCCAAGGTCAATAGACAGATAAAAACTGCCTGCCATTCCAGGCCAACGAACGGCGGCGGGCGATTTTCACAATTCTCTCAGTTGCCAGTCCAATCTGCCCCATAACTCCTAAAGTCAGCAATACTCAGGTACTGCACGAAAGCGTGGAAAAAGGGTCTCGTCGTTCTGTGTGCATCTCGGTCAGGCCCGGCAGATGCACTTCCATAGAAGTAGAGTTTATCTCGAACTGGCAATGCCCACTCTCGGTAGTACTGCCAGCCCAGGGATATCTAGACATTATTCATGGGCCCCAGTCCGAACGTACTCCGGGTCAAACCACCTAGTTGATGTTCATCGAGGCCCAGAATTTCCTCGAGTAAGTCGACGCTTTTTCTTGTTACAAATTTTCTATAGAATGCCTTCGCAGAGTTTCCACCGACCGCAATTCTCAACTGCTAGAGAGCTGTCAGCGGTTGACAACATTTCTGATGGCAAGCGTCATATCTTGATCTTTGCACGACCAGGATTGAGAGGTGCTGTGGAAAAAAAAGCGTCTGATAAGCAGCGACCACGCCTGTTCACCGTCAAAGAATCCACTACTGCATGCTCAGTTTAGCACGCAGCGGATGTTGACATCAAATGGAACGCCAGATCAGTGGAATGCGTTCCTTTCATAAAAAAAGCAGAGGAGAAGATGCTTTAGTCCGATCAGATGTGAACTGGAGCAAGTTGCAACGGTCAGGCAGTAATATTTGACAGAGGCGATGTAGGCATTTACCATTTCTACCCAACACTTATCCATTTCTGAGTGAGACTGACCGCCCTACGTTGTCACATCATCTCATCTGGACCAAATCAGAACCAGAGCAGTTTAACTGGTTCGTCCGTCCAGGTCAACCCAATACTATTGAATGGAAATGCTATGGACCTATAGAGGTGGGTGCATGCCATCCAACGGCGAGTTTGCAGGCCCACCGATTTTTCCTGTTTGATTTTGGCTCTTGTTACCGCCTTGTATTCTCTTAGAGACGTGCCGATTATCACAATGTGCTTTGTATTCCACATTATTACAGTGACGTCGTCCACATATGCTGACGTGGTTTCTGCAACAGTAAATCAATGATACAGTACATACAGAATACGGGAGGGGATAATATTGACAGATCGAGCACATGAAATTGAATAGAAGGGCATTCACTCTAAACACTGAGCAAATGTCACTCAAGAGCTAGGTTGCGGCCACCTAACACTTGAAGACGTGCACGAAATCGACTGCTGTGAAAACAGACCACTAGCATTGGTGGTCAGCCCTATCGAAAGCTTTCAATTGATATAAGGTAATCAAGGCCCCACCCGTTGATCGGTTTCAGGTTCCTTACCCACACTCACTATGCTGTATCGCATAAGGTGGAGGGTGTCGTTGTTAGATCTGCTTGGGATGATACATGTTTCACTATTCAGACTACTGACAAATGCCAAACTTTTCGCTAAATCCTTGAAATTTGCGTTAAGCGGAGTTATGTGAACCCCTTGTTTGGACCCTTTCTCAGCAGTTCAACAGCTTCTCTCAGAACTGGGGATTCTCTCGCAGATCGGGAGAATCCTTAATTCTGTGAGCAGTGCAACGGCAAGTATATATAAAAACGTAAGGCTCCTAGAGTAGACCACCCACACCAGGTGAGTTGCTCCTCATGCAGCTAACCCGCTCTTCCTCTAATTTTCTGGCTGTTATTGACGTTTCGCAACACTTTATTTTCGTTGCCGAGATTCGTGGAATATTCTCAAAGTAGGCTTTAAAGTCTATTCTGCGCCACTCGTATTAAACTGTTGAGTAAAGTGTAACTGAAAGCCGCACATATTTGCTTCGGATCGAGTAGCACACACTCACCTTGGTTCGTCAAAGATCAAAATGAAGCTTTGTTGCTCCCTTGCGCCATCACCACCCAGGCATATCGAAGGTTTTTGTTCTCTTATGTCTTAGAATACGCTATGATAAAGTTGCTTTTGTGCCTCACATTGAAGAATTGTTCTATGGCCAGACTTGTCGGGGCGGAGATGGCTACTAGTCGGAGGATTTGGCCTTCAACGCTGATTGAGTCTAGCATCACCGTCTTATTATCTGCGTCTGGGATAATGGTCTGTAATGCGCAATCCAAACCTTTCTGAAACAACATTAAAAATCTGCTTCCCGATCACGTCCGATTTGGAGATTCGTTCAGCTTGTAGCTACCGAAGATGGGCGTGAAAGGCTTGTGCCTCGGTGGTTCTGGTCTCGCTGATGACCATCACCTCTATGTCTAGTGACCTGAGGTTATTGAGCAGATGGCCTTGCTTTCAAGGCAACCCCAATTCACGTACATTAACACTTCTTATTCTGAGTAAATCCATGTGGAAAGACGAGCGATTCATTCTTCCCTTTTATTGAAATTATTTCCACAAATAAATTCTTATATATGTCCTTCAGAAATCTCCCATTTCATTGGAATCTTTTAGTGTTAGTTTGATGAAGTATTTTTTGTTTGTTTTTAGGATTTGCATTTGTTGGTATACTACTTGTTGGTGAGATGTAGTCATTCGGTATAATGTTTGTATCTTGATGTATATGTTTGTATATGTTCTTTGTTGCTTGTGCCTATAGCCACGTAGTTTATGATATTTCTTTACGGTTGTTTTTGTTGTCTGTATGGGTGTAGATTGAGTTGTGGTTGTCTGTCGTAGTGTTTCCAGTGTTGACATTGCCTGTAATGTTAGTGGTGATAGAGTACTTTTGTTATTGTACTCTCTTCAACTCTTTTCTCTTCAACTCTCCCAAATTTTGTGAGGGTTCATTTGTTTTGTCTTTCTACCCTTCTTTCGGAGATAGTTTTCTATATTTGATCTTTGTCTCCGTCATCGCAGGATATATCTGAGTGATCCCAAAGGGGAAGGGTATGTCTGATGTTGTGTTTGAATTAGGGGATTATGGCAATATACCTGTTGTTGCCATCAGGGTTAATTTGCTGTTTTGTTTTGTCTTTTGCTGGTACTGTTGCTTTTGTAAATATTGCTGATTCTGATGTTGCTACTGCTGCTAATAATGGTGAAGTTGCTGCTGCATCAGCTTTCGAGGTTGTTACTGCTGATCTTATTGCTGCTGTTGTTGTTGCTGTTGTTCTGGCTCCTCTCTGTGTTTGGTGTTCTTATTTTTCAGGTTGTGACGTTGGTAACTGTGAGGGAGGGGGCGCTTCTTTCATTTACCCTCTGATGTGGGCTAAAAACCATTAGGTGGTTAGTTGTGTCACAAATATCATACCTTCGTATTCTGCCTTCTGCCGTCACTATCTAACTGGTGTCAGATGGTAGTTCAAGTTGGTTCAAGGAGGGCTCTCGATTCATCTGGATTAATAGCTCCATGCCTATACCTGGCCAGGTTTCTAGGCTCATCTGGTGAGTTTCCAAGATTATTTCATTTTCGTCATCGGACAAGGTAGCTACCACGAGCCTCTAGATATTTATTTCTGCTAGTACATGCACCAGCCTCGCCTTCGCAACTCGTTTGCCCAAGGGTCAGGATGAATTCCACATTCTTAATTGAGGCTATGTATTGATTCTTCGCTTCCAACTGAGACCCAAATCAAATGTTCCAAATAGTTTGCCTCGCGTGACGAAACCTTTATTTTTTTCCACACGGGCTCCAAACATCTCTCCGCCTACCCTTGGGTTAGTCTTTCAACCTGCCGACGCAACGCTAATGCAGTAGTAGGTCACCCTGTATCGATTAGTTTGGGTACCACTAGGTTTCATCTTTCAGTCATTTTGAAGAACGTTTTCCTTTTTTAATTATTTCTCGCTGCAGCCCAAATATTTTGTGATTCCAGCTGCGTTAGCAAAATATCCTGTTGTTTAAATATATAACTATACCCTGTGCTGTCTGTGGTGTAGCAACTATTATTGCCTTCGGCAGTGATGGTTCTTATTGCTACAGTGGAAATGGCAGTTGTGGTGCTGTTGATCATTTTAAACAAACCATTTTCGAGTAGGTGGTTATCTGCTGCTGCTGCTGATGCTGTAGTAGAAATGTTGGTGATGACGGTGGTGTAATAGTGCTACTCTGACTGCTGAATTTTGTGTGGACCAGGCTGTTCTTGTGGTTTTGGTTAGATATGTTGTTGTTGCTGCTGCTGGTTCTTGTTGTTGCCGCAGCTGTCACGTATTATTGTGGTGGAGGTGGCCGTGGTGGTGTTTAATAGGTTGTTCATGCTGCTACTGCCGTTACAGTTATATATTGGGTTCACAATCGGGAATAGTGAGAGAAAGTAGTGGAAATCCCTTTTTGTATTCGCTGTTCCAAGAGCCATCCATACACTCCATTGGTGGTGCTATGTTTTCTTGTTTGTTTGTTTTAATAAATTCAAGAAAAATTAACAAATTTCTTTCCCCCGAAAAGTCAAAACAAAAAACGGAGTAGGTCTGTTCATTACGATGCTGCTCAGTTTGGCAACAAAACAGACACAAAAACTTTAACAGTAGACGTTTTAAGATACAGTTAAAAACAAATAAAACTCACTAAGGATTCCAAGGGGTATACTTTTTCTTTGGGACTTTTCAAATTAATCGAGCTATTCTGACCAATAAACCGATTATTGTGGTAAAAGTAAAATTACACAGATAAAACATGTTTACTCATAGATATGATAATCCCAGCAGACTGCAATAATTCAGTGATAGCATTTGAAAAGTTACGTAAATGCAAGGACCTTGAAATTTGTGAAATCTAAGATCAACTGTACTTGTGATCCTCAGAGCGTTGTGGTAATACTAGATGGTACTCTTAAACACTATGGCCAAATACTAGGAAACCCAAAAGTATCAGAACTACAAAAAATTGTCCTCATAGATACTGCCCGCACCCTAAGAAAAACACTTTCAAAATCACAAATATTGCAATTTTAATAGCATCATAATTCTCAATATTTCGTCTCTTTTCCCAACAATATATCATTGCTACTCATAAATAACATACTTGGATAAAATGCTTAAATTGCTGTTACTTGACGTTTCTGTGTGAGACTTAGAACAGCTCGTATAAAACAAAGCATGCACAAGAACAAAAAAAATAACCACAACAAGCAGAGGAAACCCATAAATTTTGGAATGGCATCTGGGGTTTCCCACACCCACGGTGCTAAGTGGATCTTTACCGTGAGATCCGAGCTCCATCACTCTGAAGCTCCAAGTTAGGATCATGTATCTATAACAACAGAAAATATAGTAACACAGGTATCAAAGATGCCAAACTGTAGAGCGTCGGGGCCAGATGGAATCCATGGCTACTGGCTCAAGTGGTTTAGGTCAACACACAATTGTCCAAAGAGTGATGCAGTTCTGCAATGGATTGTAGAGAGGAAGACAACCTTGTTGATGAAAGATCGGTCAAAGAGCAATGAGGTTGGCAATTAGCTACCCATTGCTTGTCTTAAGATAGACAAGGTCTTAATGAAGAACTGCAAACGATACCAAAAAAACTTATGCATGGCCTAGATAGACTTTCAAAAGGCTTACGACATGTTATCACACTTGTGGATTCTGGAAATACTTGATATGTGTGGAGTAGCTGGGAGTGTGCGTGCATTGATCAAGAACAGCATGCCTAGTTGGAAAACACGTCTTTCCTGCAACAACCAGCACTTAACCGAGGTATCGATCAAAAGAGGTATCTTCCAGGAAGATTCTTGTTCCCCTTTGTTATTTGTTATAGCCTTGATAACACTTTCTGTATTTATACGCAAAGTCAACGCGCACTACGAGCTGTTGAAGAATGAACCTCGTCTCAACCACCTTCTCTTCATGGACGATTTAAAACTGTTCGCAAAAATTAAACCTGAAACGGGGGGGGCTGGTCGAGATTGTGCAGATGTGCATCAGGGATATCTCAAAGTGTGCGTTGCTCATTTTGAAACGAGGGAAAAGAGCAGAATGTAGGGGCATAGAACTGCCAAACGGAGAGCGAATGGGAGATCCAGATGACGATGGACACAAGTACCTTGGGATCCTGGAAATGGACAATATCTTACACAGAGAAATGAAAGACAGGGTCACCACTACATATTTGAAGCGCCACAAACTTCTCCTGAAGTCAAAACTAAATGCAAGAAACCTTGTGACTGCCATCAAAGTATGGGTTGTTGTTGTAGTCCGTTAAATTGCACCCATTCTGAAATGGACACGAGCAGAGATTGACCAACTTGATCGCACTACTCGAAATATTATGACAATGTATGGTGCTCTCCACCCTAAGGCGAACGTACACAGGCTGTACATGAAGAGATATAATGGTGGACGTGGCCTGATTTGCGTACGAGAGTGCATCGACATTGAAAAAAGATGCATGGCAGAATATTTTGTAAACAGCGAACAAGAACTGCTACAGTATGCTGCTAATGTAGAAGGAGCTACCAACAATGAAGCTGAGAGTGCTAATGGATTCCTTTCACGGATAGCCAGCGAGAGAGAAGAAACACTATTCCGCATGGAATGACATGGTTAGTTCCGTCGTGAAACTAACAACCCAAAAAACCTGGAAGCATCATGGAGGTAGCTTTGCAAAGGTAACCAAAAAAAGACGACTGAAAGCCTAATCATCGCTGCCCAGGACTAGGCATTGAATACCAACTCAGTGAAAAGGGATATTTACCACATAAGTACAACGAACATTGGCAGAATGTTTAGGAAAACGTTCCAAAGTGAGACTCACATTGTTAGTGCTTGTAAAAATCTTGCACTGAAAGAGTATAAGCGCAGACACGACAAGGCCGCCCAAAACCTGCACGGATTTGAGGTAACGGTCGCTTGGTTCCAACATACACCGGAAAAGGTAATGGACGAAAAAGGGAAGGCAAAGATCCTATGGGTCTTTGACTTCCAGACAGACAAGGTGTTAGAGCACCGAAGGCCAGATATAGTAACCTTTAGAAGGGACAAGCAAATGTGCATAATAATCGACGTGGCAGTGCCAAGATCAAAATATTATCATGAAAGATAGAAAAAGGTCGACAAATATGGAGACATGAAAATTATGATCACCAAGATGTAGCAGCTACGAGAGCCAAGCATAAAGGTTGACCCTGTTGTCAGAGCAATGGGTTCAATACCACCGAATCTCAAGAAGCATCTGGACATGTTAGAAATACACTACAATCTTGGTGTATTGCGAAAATCGGCCTTACTTGTAACTGCACGCATACTGCGTAAACTACTGTCTGTCTGAGTTCCTTGTTGTGACAATACAGACAGTACAAACACCCGGGTCACACAATATCATCTACCACTTCACAATATTGGATATTGTGCGACATTTTCATAATAATAATAATCCTTTCTATACTGGGCACGAAGGCCTGAAATTTTGGGGGAGGGGTGTAGTCGACTTCATCGACCGCAGCTCGTAACTGGTACTCACTTTATCGACCCCGGAAGGATGAAAGCAAAGTCGACCCCGGCGGCATTTGAACTCAGAACGTAAAGTCGGAAGAATAACGGATTATAATATTGTTATTCAGTTGTAAATCTTGTCTGATGTTCAATAATCCGAGTCCTCAGTTTGATAGATCTAATCCCGAGAAGAACCGCTCCAAGATCTAATCCAGCAAACGGTATTTTATGTAGTAGTTGACCATGCATGCAAGCCTCCTCAACTCCATTCCACCAATATTGTCCATGAAAAAGACAACGACAAATACAATTTGGTACCAGTGACGTCAGAGAGCAAATAACTGAATCAGATACCGTAATGAATCTCGGTCTATGTTGTAACAATTGCACCAATCATTGGACGGCTTACATTAGACGATGGACAGTGTAGAGTAATCACCCTGGGTTTATTGACTGTTACTGGCCTTGGGTGGCCACCCTGGGTATTTTGCTTGGACTGACCTTGGGTGACCACCCTGGGTATTTTGCTTGGACTGACCTTGAGTGGCCACCCTGGGTATTTTGTACTGGCCTTGTGTGACCATCCTGGGTATTTTGCTTGGACTGGCGTTGGGTGACCACCCTGGTCTTGGGTGACCACCCTGGCCTTGGGTGACCACCCTGGCCTTGGGTGACCACCCTGGCCTTGGGTGACCACCCTGGCCTCGGGTGACCACCCTGGTCATTTTGCTTGGACTGGCCTTGAGTGACCACCCTGGGTATTTTGCTTGGACTGGTCCTGGGTGGCCACCCTGGGTATTTTGTACTGGCCTTGTGTGACCATCCTAGGTATTTTGCTTGTAGTAGCCTTGTGTGATTACCCTGAGTATTTTGCTTGTAGTGGCCTTGTGTGACCACTCTGGGTATATTGTTAGCACTGCTCTTGGGTGTTAGTGTAAGTAGATTTGCATCTGCACCTAGTGCAACCACATGCACTTCTCTTTGCACCAGATAAAAAAAAATATGATTGGAGAAGAGTGATATATTTGTCGAGCCTCTACGTGGTCGTTCAATGTCCTAGAAATAGATGCGAAATTTCCCTCAAATCATATCACGCCGTTTTCCAAATGGAAAGACAATGCATAATGTAGTCCAAGATGCATAATGACTGAAAGAAAGAAGAATGATCACAAGTGAACAACATTTGATCATTGGTCTACTCAGTCGAAGCTGGCCTGGGGTTATACAATAACAATGTTTTTTGCTAATGATGAAAATGTATCTTCCAGTGGAGTGAGGGCAAAAGTTTTATGCAGTTTAACCTTCAAATGTTTATATGTATCCCCTTCCTGTAAGTATGTGTGCTATATGTGCGTATATAAATGGCTTCAATGCGGGTATATAAGCAGGTATGTCTTCTACATGTGGGTATATAAGTAGTTGTGTCCTTTATATTTGGGTATATATATATATACATACGATTCCAAGCTCCAGAAGGTCATCAATGATGTGAGTGACCGAACATGCCTTCAGTCAGACCTACTGGCTGTCATTCAATGGGCAGAAATGAACAATACGCTGCTGAATGAGGATAAATTTCAGTTAATCCACTTTGGTAAAGAGGATGCCCTGAAACTTCCATACTCTCTTCCTT
>JAOPUL010003242.1:10222521-10232665 GCA_027564515.1 Octopus rubescens | reverse complement strand
ATGTACACACACAAATAATAAGACAAGGAACTATCTCAACCATGTCACATTTCCATAGACATACATAGATACTCACATGAACACAAATATATATAAACATGTACACATATATACACAAAAATACACGCTAATACATAGACATATACACATATATATATATATGTCTACACAAATACACACATATTCATAAACATATACGTACATACATGCCCCAAAATACACACATATTCATAGATATATACATAGATATAGACATAGATAGATACAAAAGAATACATGCATTTACGTCAGCATACAAGCAAACACATACACGTATACACACAAACACAGAACGCAAACACGAATAAAGGACATTCAAATATCTCAAGCTTGTACTTCAAAAGAGAAACTTTCACATCGCTGACTTGCAATCTACTACAATCACCACCAACAGCAACACCATGGTCATCACTGTTGTCACACCTACAACACTATCATCCCCAGTGGTACAAAAAAAAACAAAACAAACAGCGATAACAAAAGTTTCAACAACTATTATTATTACAGCAACCATATTATCGTCATTACGCTCTATAACGTTCCGTCTCCATTTTGCATGGTTGAACATTTTTAAGGTTTCACTTTCAACAGCCTTTTCCAGTAAATTTGTATGCAGAAGAGCGAGAACATCGCTGTTATCTTGTAACTATGACTACAACGCCAACAACTACAACTACTACTGCTGTTGCTACAACAACAACAACAATAACTACTACTACTACTACTACTACTACTACTACTACTACTACTACTACTACTACTACTGTTGCTACAAAATTGGTACAGTTATGGATGAAAATGTATTTAAATTCCATGTGTTCAAACACCGTCGGCTTCTACTTTGTCACTTTTTATTCTTGAATCAATAAGTTCTAGTTTGATACTCCGGGATCGAGCTAATCCGCTGTTTTGGTTCTCTTCAAAATAGTAGCCTTATGCTTATGTGATTATCATTATTATTTCATGAAAACTCTGAGCTTATTTTGCTGAGGATGTTGGAAAGTGTCAGCTGTCCGCAGTCAGCAGACTTAAAGTGACACTCGTTTATTGATCATGCTTCAAGAACCTCGAGGCGAACTCTTGCAGTTCCAAACACTGATTATTTTTCTTTTTAGGTGTTCTATATTTACAAGTGAAGGCGCGTGGCTGAGTGGTTAGAGAATTGGATTCGCAATCATGGGGTTATGTGTTCGATTTCCAGACCGGATGACGCGTTATGTCCTTGAGCAAGACACTTTATTTCACATTGTTCCCCCTACCTGGAGTTGCGACCGATAGATAGTATTAGCAATTGGAAAGACCAATGGAAAACATTGTTTCCTCGGTCCGATCTGACAAAAGTCGATTGTCTGTCATCATAGTGAATAATGAACATCCTGGACATGCGTCAGCGAGCTCTCTGAGAGGAAAGATTAAATCTGAGATCATCGCCAAGCAGGATTTAAGAAATTGCAAAAATATGAAAGAAAATTATTTTTAATGTAAATCATCTTAGGAAACCGAATGATTTTTCTCAAAATTTTAAACAACATATGGAAGTTGCAATATCAAAACTAGGCATTGCTGCAGCGAAACATGTGTGAGAAAGTTTAAACAACATGATGAGTTGCAAGAACCATTGTAAATGTAACTGTGAGTACTAGAATTAAACACATATGCATTTCCATTACTACACATATGCACATTGCTGTTTCTTGCTTACACATCAACAAATATAATGTTCATACAATTCATGCACAAACACGTGAACAAAACATACACACATTGAACGCATGGTATTTAATTTGTAGCATGCTTCATGTCCTCATGCGTTTTTTTCCCCTCACTATGCAACACAATATGCCTGCAGCTACAGGGAACAAAAGTCTATGCCGACACAAGGCGCCTAAGTGTGCAGAAAGTTAAATATCTTTAGCAAAAGATGCAACAAGTTTCTTTTTTAACAGTGGAAAAGAGCAGTTATGCTTCACTGATAAAGCTATCAAGAAGAGAGAAATAGTGATAAATTTCGTTCTGTGAGCTTCAGGCAATCACGATACAAAAGAAGCCTCAGCACACATCCAGAGGCAGTGTTCTGTCAAAAAGTTAACACTGAACAGATGAACCCATCTTTTAATGTCACTGCCCAAATGAAAAACAAAACCAAAAGGGAATGCTGGACAGATGATGACTACATTGAAGTGCTATATGCATTCTACAATACAACACTATACCCAAAACACATAGGAATGATGAAAGAAACACATGAGATATGGAGGAAGAGTGATAAAGATATAAGGAAAAACAAAATACACTTGCAAATGTCCGATGATATATCTTACAAGGAAGGAATATTCCCAAAATTAAAATAGACAAACTGACGCAGTAAATATCCAATAAAATAACCCCCCTCACCGCCTCAATATGTACTCTACTGGTCAGATACCCAACAGAAGAAAATAACTCGCATTACATACACAACACACAATGCAAATGCTAATACATCAAAAGACTCAAGTCAAACCCCCATAACAAAACACACCGATGCAATACAATACCAGGAAGAGTTTGTACTCCTCCAACAACAACAACATCAAAATAAAGTAAGAACACACAATCTTGCGCACACCTCAGTAACACAGAGGTATAGCAAGTGATGCAGTAGAAATCTGAAACTATCATATGCTAAATAATAATAATAATAATAGGGATGATGATAGTGATAATAATGATAATAGTAATCGTAATAATGGTGATGATGATAATAATAATGATAATAAAGGAAAAACAACATTAGATGTATGGTGAAGCTGTCAAGATAAAAACACATACAAACATTGCCTTACCTCAGTTTATGAGAGACATAAGTTTACACAGAAACTCTAGTGACAACAGCATAAATGAGGCTGGACCTTTAAGGGAAGGCTTCTCGCTTGGCAGTCATTCGAGAAAGAAATGGACAAGCAAAGAGAACGAGGTAAGAATGCAGTGCTACTTAGAAAGTGAATCTAAAGTAAGGGTTTACAGAAAACGTATGTTAGCACTTTGGGTAAAAAAGGGTATGTTTGAAGTAATAGAGCAGAGATTAGTGGACCAGGCTAATGCAATTAGAAGAAAAAAGTGGATGACAGAATTGGAGGTAGAAGAGATTACAAGAGACCTAAAAAAGGGTAATCAAGAAGTAGTACAGCCAAATGACATAAGTGATACAGTTCAACTCAAAGAAGAGCCTACAAGAAAAAATAAAAGCACCACCAATCAAGAAGGAAAAACTGATACCAGCGACTTAAGTGAGAAAGATCAGAAGATTTTTGATGAGTTGAAGGCAGCAATGAGTAAAGAAGAAAGAAAAATTACCAGCATTAAAATGCGTTAATAGAAGGAAGTTGCTAGATATTACTAGGAAAGTAGATTCTGTTATCAGTAGGATAGATACTAAAAATATAGGTGACACTAACTTATTGCAGGAGGGGTAGTAGTTACTAAGAGATTAGGAAAGAGAAAATGTGGAGAAGAAGATTAGAAAATAAAGTAAAAACTTTAAGACAAGATCTGAGTAGAATAAAAGCCTGGAAACTGAACAAGTTAGGAAACACATGATTTAAATATTCTCTTGAGAAAAAATATTTAGACAAAGAGAAAGGATTTGGAATAGTCATGGAAGAGTTGAAGCAGCTTATCATAGCAAAAGCAGGTAAGCTTTCCAGATATCAGAAAAGAATAGATTATTATCAACGGAACAGATCGTTTGAGGCAGACCAGAGATTTTATAGCTAAATAAATAGTGTAGAAAAAAGTACTGAAGATGAGAAACCTAATGCAGAAGAATCAAGAATGTTCTGGAGTAATATTTGGGAAAAGCCAGTCCAATCATAATGGAGATGCAGCATGGTTAAATAAAGTAAAAGAAGTAATTAATGAGAAGCAGCTAGACCTAAAGCTAACTAGTGCATTAATTAGTAAAGTGTTAAGAAGAATGCCGAATTGGAACCGCCCAGGACCAGATTTGGTTCAAGGGTACTGGTTAAAGAAATTTAGTAGCTTACATGGGAGGCTGAGGAAACAACGTTAGGGTGGAGGAGTAATACCTGATTGGATGAATAGAGGGAGAATAGTACTCCTACTCAAAGACAAAGGTAAGGGCAATATAGCTAGTAATTATAGGCCAATTACTTGCTTACTGTTAGTGTGGAAGCTGTTAACAGGAATGTTCTCAGAAAGCATTTAAGAACGGAAAGATTGCAGGAAGAACAGTAAAGGAACGCATGATCTATTTTACATAGACAAAGCAATTCTAAAAGAAGTGAAATCTAGAAAGAAAAATTTAGCAATAGCATGGATAAATTATAAGAAAGCCTATGACATGATTCCACACACATGGATAAGTGAATGTCTGAGTATATTCATTATTGCAGACAAAATAAGAGAGTTAATTAGCTTTAGCATGAAGAAATGGAAAGTAGATCTCAACTCTGGTGATACAGCCTTAGGAAAAGTTATAATCAAGAGAGAAACTTTCCAAGGAGAGTCGTTATCCTCTTTAATATTTGTGTTATGTTTAATCCACCTAAATTTAGTATTAAGAAAGTTAAAGACAGTGTATCAGTTTAGAGATAGTAAAGGAAATATTAACCATTTGCTCTATATGGATGATCTGAAGCTTTTTAGTAAGAATAAAAAAGAAATAGATTCCGTAATTCAAACTGTAAGACTCTTTAGCAAAGATATAGTTATGGGATTTGACATAGATAAGTGCGCAATACTAGTAATGAAAAAGGGACAAGTAGTCAGCAGTGAAGGCATCCAATTACCAGATGACCAGGCATTAAAATCACTGAAAGAATGAGAGAGTTATAAGTACCTAGGAGTATTAGAATATGACTATAGAGTACTAACTATAGAAATGAAAACGAAAATTGAGAAGGAGTACATAAGAATGGTGAGGAAGCTAATGAAATCAAAGCTAAATGATTCGAAATATAGTGAAGGCTGTAAATATTTGGGCAGTATCGTTGCTTAGATAATCAGCAGTTTTTGTAGATTGGACAAAATCTGAATTAGCAAATCTAGACAGAAGGACTAGGACGGAATTCAATATGAATGGAGGACTTCACCCGAGAGCAGAAGTAGCAAGGTTATGCTTACCTAGAAAGGAAGGTGGTACAGGGTTAATATTAGTAGAAGGCTGTGTTGAGTTAGCCAGAGTAGATATAGCCTCTTATGTAGGTAATAATGAAGAAAGTTTATTAAGAGCTACCAGATTAACAGTAGGACATAGGGAAACCTGAAAGCCAAATGAAGTTAAAACCCAGAAAAAAGAACAAGATTATCTGACTGGGAAGAGAAGACTTTGAATGGTAGATTTCCAAAGATAGTTGCAGGAAATAGTAATAGTGACACATGGTTATGATTGCAGAAAGGAAGACTGAAAAGGGAGACAGGAAGTTTGCTAGTTGCAACACAAGATCTAGCATTAAGAACTAATTGGATAAAAGCCAAGATAGACAAAAACCAGGTAGATTCTCAATGTAGGTAAATCAAGAGAGGAAAGTGTTACTCATATAGAAAATGAATGTAGTATACTGGCACAGAAAGAATACAATAAAAGAGACGGCAACCTAGGAAGGATAATCCACTGGGAATTATTTAGAAAGCTAGGATTTTACCACATTGATAAATGATATATCAACATGAACCTAGTAAAGTGCTAGAAAGTAAGAAATATAAGATGCTGTGGGATTTTAACATTCAGACTGACAAAGTAATAGAAACTAGAAGGCCTGATTTAGTAGTAATAGACAAAGAGAATAGAAAGTGCCAGATAATTGATCTTACCGTCCCAAATGATGAGAAAGTCAATATCAGAGGTATAGAGAAAATAGCAAAAGTACCGTGACCTAGCCATTGAGTTTCAGAGGCTATGGAAAGTGCGGGTAAAATGTATCCCTGTATCTATAAGTGCATTAGGAACTATCCCCAAAGATTTGAACAGATGGATAGAGAAAATAGGCATAAAACCTAGTTTAGTGCGGTTCCAAAAAACAATGTTATAAGAGACGGCTAGGATACTTCAGAAGGTTCTTGGCATCTAAGGTTACTTGTTGTAGCCCGATGTTAGAAATGTTTTCTTTTCCGATAGTTTAATCTGTTGAGTGTATATGAAATAATAGTAATAATGATGATATCAACAAGAACAATTATTATTGGCTGAGAACTCCGTGGTTTGATTGAATCACTCTTTACATATGTCTCCTTTTGATTAGTAAAGTATTAGTGAAATTTTATTGATTGATTAGATATATGTAATTGTGTCCATGGAGATATTAAACCTAGCGATTAATTAAGTCTGTCACCCGTAAACAAGGACTGTGCATACAACGGTCTTCTGCACAATTTCTTTTTTGGAATTTTACTCACAGGACATTGGTCGACTTAAAGTCATAATAAAAACAACAAAAAATACTTTTTCAATGTACCGTTCAGTAAGATTGAACTTGAAGCCAGGTAGTTTCGATGAGAATTTATTAACCACTGCGCCATACCTGCGACACTTAATTAGCATTTGTTTTATAAATCCTGGAAAGGTCAACTAAAAAGATGATCTCTGCAGGATTTGAATCCAGAAGGTAAAAGAAGGAACTAATTACTTGAAGCCATTTAATCCATAGTTTTAATGATTCTACCAAACTGCTGCTATCTATTCTGAGGATAAATGCGAAAGTTAAGAATAGTCCCAACAAGGAATCTCAGTTCCAAATCATGGCCACGCTAAATATCAATGGATTGGAACACATTTCAGAAAACATATTCATCAAGGCTAGCTAGCATTCTCTCCACCATCACTACTACCGCCGCCATCGGCACCACTACTACTACTACTACTACTACTACTACTACTACTACTACTACTACTACTACTACTACTACTACTACTACTACTACTGTCATAACGTTAATTTCTTTTCAGAAATTGGAGAAGTTTATTCTTATTGTATCAGTATTACTGTTCAGTATTTAATAGAAAGCTGGTGAAGAGAATCTATAAATCCATATCCGTGACTATCTCGTTTAGAATGTTACAAAGCCATTATCAATCAGTGATTTGGTAAAAATTACTGAACATTCTGAAGAATATGTATCTAGCCAACTTATAATTGGCTAAACTACAATTAGGATTTATGTCATTGGCGCAAAGCCAATGATTTATGGAACAGAATGCGGAGGTATTATTGGTTTAATCTTCCATCATTATATTAACTTAGATCATAAGATGAGTAATATATTTGATTAACTTTAATATGTTTTTGAAAATGCTATTATACTGAAGACATTCTAATTTTTCTCATAAAAAAATGTTAATTTTTGGAGAAGCTTTTAATTCTTGGTACATACTATGTACAACATTAGGTACAGACGATATAAGAGTGCTAAGGTAGGGAACTCTATATAATTTCAAAACCTAAGTGAAAGTAATTGACAGGGAATATTTGCAGTTCAGCAGTAAACAAAATTGAAGTTTTATTTCCATTTAAGATAATTCTCTTTCCCATGCTGCGATGTATATTTAATGAGACTTTGGGTGGTAAAAATCAACGAAGAAAGGATTTGAAACAGAATCTCAGAATCTATACTGGTGTAACTAAACATTATAAGCAAAATTTTCCGTGCTCCAAAGAAGCTGCCACCAACTGATGTTTGGGTAAATTACAATAATCAATCCCTGTTCAAGAAATCAACAATTACTAGCACAACTTCTATTCGTGATGTAACACAATTTCTTCATTGAGAGCTATGATTCAGCGGGATTCAAATATTTTTATATTTTTAGCACTGTCATTTCACCGAAGATGAAATGTTTGGATTTAATACTGTCACACTCATAGAAACAACGTCTGTTAATATCCTTCTCAGACGATTTTCCTTTAACTGTCATTAGGAGACGTGATTGCAGTGAAGGAGGGACAGTGGATCGCAAAACAGATTTATTCTTCTATATAAATGCTAGATTATAAAGACATGCAAGTGAACAGTATCTTTACATTTTAATCAACAATTACTTTCGAAAAATATAAATTATACTATATGATGGTCATCTACGAAAGAAGGGTATGTTGAATAATTATGACAAAACAAAAAAAAAAACAACAACCAATAATAATGAAGCAACAATAATAGGTCCCAAATATCCTCAAAAGATAGGATTTTTTATGAGAGTAATGATAGGAAATGGATCAAAGTAACTACAGTCTTGACCGCTAGTTCATTGACCATGAGAAAGTAGAATGTAAAGATGACGTTTGTGGAATTTGAATTGAAGACATAATGTGAGAAAACTAAATGCTCTCTACCGGCACATTTTGCCAAATGCTGTTTAAGTCGTCGATTAAATAGACCGCCATCACAATTTAATTGCATTTCTTTTATCAATACCAGAAGGATGAAAAGTGCTAGTGACCAAATCAGGATATAAAATTAAATTGGACCCTAGCAGTACATAATTAAATACTTGTAAGGTAAAAACCTACAACCTGAGGTACCAAAGGTGATGACATCTAAAGGCATACTTGTAGGTTACAGCAGGTTCGCAGTGATCGAGGAAAAATCTGATGTTTCGGACAAGGGCAAAATTGTTTTATATCTCACGGCATCAAAAATGATTGACGTCAGAAAGCACATTTATGCTTTAAATATATTGTAAGATTTTTACTAGATGCTCTACCGATCTTTTAAGCCCCCGTTCTTTTAATAACAGTAATACATTCATCCAGGGAGCCTTAAATATCAACGGCCATTGATATTATATGTTTGCAGAATTTTGGGCTAAAAGACCGCGGAGGGCTATTCTGTAGTGGACACAAATCATCTGTAGCTGATTGGACTGGAGAGTCGTGATTTGAAATGCTTTGACCAAAGACACAACAACGCTGCTCTGTCTGGGAATCTGACATCGACCACGAGTTCAACATCTTAAGCAGTAAGTCATGTGCCTTTACAACAACAGTAATACTATGGATAATTTCTTAATATGCCCCCACTCATAAGTTCAACAGAAATACGAGACATTAAAATACGATGACAAAGACAAACATTTGGATGGGATGGGAGAGTACATCTAAAACAAAAGTACATATAATGTGTTATAACTAGATGTACGTACCATCACATTGATCTTTGCTACTTGGTTTGGATATACTGAATTAATTCCAGCTTAGCAGAACACACCGGCATATGTTCTGTTTGCTGGTTTCTATACAGAAGTTCCTAACCAGATCCAAAGAACGACATGATGATTATTACAGAGGTTACAAAACAACAGTGTCTGATAGTCCGCTGACATCATTTGGGATGAGTGTACAGGAACGTGTTATAAATACATGTAAACATAATTATTTTGATCCTTGATTCTAGCTGATTTATGTACGTGTACTAATACATACATATATACATATACTGATACAGAAACGCATATAAATATGTACTTACATAAAGAAACGTATATGTTCAGATAAAACAAACCTAGGCATATATAATTAGCTGTGCAGATATATCCATACGCATATATATCACAGACTTCCACCAAACATACACAACAATGAACGATCCTCTCTGTTTGGTGACATGATCTGAAAGACCTAACTTTTCCCTCATATCACACATGATCAGTAATGATGGTCTAGACTAATTTCTCCCTCATATTATGTACGATCAGTAACGATGGCCAAGCCTAGTCCTTTTATTGCATATCATCACTAATAGTTATCAATCCTCTAATTTCTCCCTTCTATTACACATTACCGGTTATGATAACCAAGCCTTTATCTTTTATCGTTTTATCTTTTACTTGTTTCAGTCATTAGTCTGCGGCCATGCTGGGGCGCCGCCATGAAGAATTTTTAGTCGAATGAATCGACCCAGTACTTTGTTTTAAGCCTGGTATTTATTCTATCGATATCTTTTGCCGAACCTCTAGTGTTAACGGGACGTAAACACACCAACACCGGTTGTCAAGAGGTGGTTGCGGAAAACACAGGCACAAAGTCACACACACGCACACGCACACACACACACACACACACACACACACACACACACACACACACACACACACACACAAAAACACACACAC
>JAOPUL010003242.1:10195096-10208039 GCA_027564515.1 Octopus rubescens | reverse complement strand
GGAGATGAAAAATGGATTGTTTACGATAATATAGTGAGAAAAAGATCCTGGAGTTTGCGTGAGGATCCTCCAAAATAGTTTCCAAAGCAGAATATTTATTCAAAAAATGTAATACTTTGTGTCTGGTGGGATTTTTCAAAGGCGTTATTTTCTATGAGCTACTTCCACAAAACCAGACCATCAATTCTGATGTGTACTGCCATCAGCTAGCAAATTTGAATCAAAAGATCAAGGAACGGAGGTCAGCACTCACCAACAGGAAAGGGGTTGTGTTCTACCCGGACAATGCCTGACCACTTATGTCTTTGGCAACCCGCACAAAGTTGCATGAACTTGGGTGGGATCTCTTGGCCCATCCACCATACTCCTCTGACATTGCGCCATCTGATTATCGTTTGTTTTTGTCTCTGCAGAACTCTCTAAAAGGAAAATCATTTTATGATTTAGGCGCAAGCGTGGCTGTGTGGTAAGATGCTTGCTTCCCAACCACATAGTTCCGGGTTCAGTCTCACTGCTTGGCACCTTGGACAAGTGTCTTCTACAATAGCCTCGGGCTGACCAAAGCCTTGTGAGTGGATTTGGTAGATGGAAACTGAAAGAAGCCTGTCATCATCATCATCATTGTGTCCTTGTGTCTGTGGTTGTCCCCCATCACAGCTTGACAACCGGTGTTGGTGAATTAACGTCCCTGTAACTTAGCGGTTCAACAAAAGAAATTGATAGAATAAGTACCAGTCTTAAAAAAATAAGTACTGGGGTTGATTCATTCGACTAAAAATTCAAGGTGGTGCTCCAGTATGGTTGCAGTCTGATGACTGAAACCATTAAAAAAAAAAAAAAAATTATAATGTCTCACAAATTATTCAGATTGAAATTACACTCCATATATTTGTGTGTGTGTATGTATGTAAGTAAGTAGATAGATATGCGTATGTGTGTATATATATGTATATGTGTGAGTGTGTGTGCATGCGGAAATATGCGTGTGCATGTGGAAATATGCGTGTGCATGTATATGTTATTGTAATTCAAATTCTTCCTACAAAGGAAGAAATTGGTTACTAACAAAGACAGAAAACTCTATTGCTGGAAATTGGATAACAACAATGATGTGCTGTTATCCAAATGTTGAGGATTCAGCAAATTGAACTTGATAAAGCCTTGAATATTATTTACAGATTCCAATTAACAGATTGCATTTGTTAAGTGAATGTTAGCTGGTCTCTTTCTTTACTTGAACATTTTTGTCCATGTTGTCACTTAAATACTTACTAACATAACCAATTGCACTAATAATTATTGGTATGAATGTGAATTTATAAGAGTAGAAGATCCACAAAGTTTTGATGTCTCTTCAGTGAGAAGGAGAATATTCACAGACAACTGTCTGTGAATATTCTCCTTCTCACTGATTGTGGAAGAGATGTTCCTATATGCAGGGCAGCTGATTTCTTATATGTATGTGCATGTATGCATGCATATGTGTGTATGGATGTATATATGAATGCAAGTGATGAGTAATTGATCAATCTGTTTGTTTATATATCTGCCTTCTGCACTCCCTTTCTCTATCTCCATCTCGTCCACACTCTCTCACCATCTCTATATATATATGCATTCTCTCTCAAACTTGTCAGATAATGTATGTATGTGTGTGTAAATATAATATATATATACTTGTTTATTCATACACACGCATGCTCCCATATGTACACATACACACAGGTTCACATAACCTAATGCTTGCCCACACATACATATGCATGCACTCGCCCATACACACATATCCACTCACACACACACACATACACACTTGCATTCACACTCTAGCCAGGTCACTGTTATCTCTCCTCCCATTCCACCCATTCCTTCTGATCATTTTGACTAGTGAAACCATTAATCTAGACACATTTCATTTCCTCCCTCTGTTTTTTTTTTCTTGCCAAAGAACATAGGCTTGAAAAGTCAAAGACTTTTCCATTTTTCCTGAGCTTCAACTAATACACCTTGTTTGTTGTTTCCTCACTTGGTTCTGTCTTTTGTTTTTTGTACATTTCAACCATATATTATATACGCTCACATGGTCACCACAGTTTGATCCTGCCTGATTGAATTTCTTTCACTTTTGAACCCTCATCTCTCCTACCTTCATCTCGGACTCTACTATCATGGATCTTACCGTTGTTGATTTGTAGCATAACAATCTACCACAACTTCTCAAATCTTTTGAGCTTTTGAACTTTTTGTAAACCTCGTACGTTAATAACTTTGCCATTTTCTTTTCTTTCTTTACCTTCTATTTCTCATTCCAGCATGTCTAATCATAAATCTTTCCTCTTCTATCTACACGACCTTCTCTCAACCTTTCCCTACTCTAGCCCTATTTCCTTCCTCAGTCACTGCCTTCACCTCAACCCCAAAGGTTTCCGCCTCCATTTCCATGCTACCTTCCATTCTGCTTCCACCATGGAGGACTTCTATGGGACCTTCACAAGTGCAGTGAAGTCAGAGGATTCTACTTTGAAGGAAATTAGAGTTTTGCACTTATTTGAAATAAATAAATGTCTCTCCAGAAAAAATCTCAAGCCTTTTGGAATGCACCTTGTATGTCTTTTATTGAGACAAGGTCTTTCCAACCTGCCGTTATTGTACTCAAGATTTCAGTGTCCATGTCTTGTCACATATTCACTGTGTACCCCAAGTAGATGTACTCCTTTACTTCCTTCATTTCAATGTTTCCCCGCCTCTATTCAGCCATTGTACACTACGCTATATTTTGTTTTCCTATGGTTCATTTTAAGGCCTACTGCTGAATTCTGGGTGCCCAGGTCTGTGGCTGATATGTTGTTTTGGTGATAAGTATGATGTCATCTACAAATCAGAGGTGAGTTAGTAGCTCACTATTCACACAACCACCTGTCCAGTCAATGTCTCTGATGACCTTTTCTAGACATGTGGTGAAGAGCTTTGGTATCGCCTTGTCTGATGCTTTTCTCAATTGGAACTCTTACTAGTGGTGATAACAGATCTATATCGGTGGTGCATATAGAGTTCACATCTCTAGGCAGTTTGTGTATTGTGTGCCTTGATTCCTTACATTTCCAGAGATTTCAGCAAAACTGCAGAAGACACTACATGCCAGTCTCTTCAATAGCACCATTCTACCTGTGCACTTATATGCAAATGAGACATAGTCTACTTTGAAGAGGGAAGAACATCAATTGACTATAGCACAAATGGCCATAGAAAGATCCATGCTAGGAATATCATTGTGAGAGCATATCGGAAATAAGGTAATTGGAGAACAGAGTGAATGATGTGATTGCAAAATATGAAAGTACAAGTTCTGTTGGGCCAGACATGTCACAGGGTTCATCTGTTGTCGGGTGGACCCATGCATTTTCCAAGATGTATCCAAGAAATCAGAAAAGGCCGAAGACCTCCATGACAATGAGAAAATGATTTAGTAAAACAATCTGAGCCAAGATGGAAAAGAGTGGTGCAATCAAAAAAGAAATGGAAGTGCATTGTGACCTGTGGTGTATAACAGCATCTGATGGCTTGGTCAATACTATGATATATATGTAATTTACTGTTCCATTATTGGTGAGATCAACAAAAAATAAATATAATTTAATATACTAGCGCAGGCGTGGCTGTATGGTAAGAAGTTTGCTTCCAAATCACACGGTTCCGGGTTCAGTCCCACTGTGTGGCAAGTGTCTTCTACTATGGGCTCCAGCTAACCAAAGCCTTGTGAGTGGATTTGGTAGATGGAAACTGAAAGAAGCCCATCGTATATATATATATATATATATATATATCTGTGTTTGTCCACCACCACAGCTTGACAACTAGTGTTGGTGTGTTTACATCCCCGTAACTTAGCAGTTTGGCAAAAGAGACTGATAGAATAAGTACTTGGCTTTAAATAAATAAGTCCTAGGGTTGATTTGTTCGACTAAAACCCTTTAAGGCGGTGCCTCAGAATGGCCGCAGTCAAATGTTTGAAACAAGTAAACCAATAAAAGAATATATATAAATATGACAGGCTTCTTTTCAGTTTCCATTATCTCCAAATCAACTCAAGGATTTGGTGAGTCTGGGAGCCATAGTAAAAGACACTTGCACACAGTGGGACTGAACCCAAAACCATGTGATTGGAAAACAAGCTTCTTAACCACATAGCAACTGCTAATTGCTAATTATCCCAGCCCGCCTTTATCGACTCTATCATTAGTGACTTCTGATTCTAACTGTATCAACTCTGATTCTAACTGTAATCATCCATATTTTCTAAACCCCCCCCCCCCAACATGTGTATTTATGGCTACATTATCTAATGCATCTTTACATTTTTAATTTGGTTGGATGTGGTTTGAGGAAGAGTTGGTGCTGCTTTTTATGGCAGGTTGAAGGACCCTCCATTTTAGAAAATCTCTCTCATGGGTTCATATGCTTTTTATTCCCGTTTGTCATAGCTTGACATTATTTAATTCCTTGCTGATATGAACCAGATTTTTCTTTTAACAAATTCCCTGAAAAATTAATTGTTGCATATGTGTGAGAGAGAGGGGGAGAAGAAAGGAAGAATGAATAGATTGCTAATCTGTACAGGTGTGATACTTATGCTAAGCTTTCAGTACATGAAGTCAAGTAGAGTGACTTTCCTTGTCTAACTATTACACAATAATCGCCTGAACAATATTTGAACTCTTGACTATTACTATAGTCCAGTACTTTGCAGCTTGTCTAACTCTGATTTTTAACTAATTGTTTTTATTTTATTCTTTAATTTTTCATACAGATGGTCCAGAGCTAAACATAGACGTTTAAAGCTTGGCAGTGAGGAAAATAACCATTTAAAGGCACACAAATTGAAGTTATCTCCTGAAATTGAAGAGGTAAATAGCCTACATAAGACTGATTTCATGTCTGTTGCTACTGAACTTAGACATGCAGATAACTGAATAAGTATGATTTTTATCTTAAATATATTGGCTAATATACATAGGAAAGACTGCTACAGTTTCTGGGTAAAGAGATGCTGTAGTTTGACTGGTTAAGAAAATAATTGCAGACAAATGTACACAGAAGCTTGTGTTGATAGATGAGACCTAAAAAATGTTGGGTCTCATTAATGAAACAATCTAAAGCTGTATGGAGATATATTGTGTTAACAAATCCATACAAACATTATCTATATAAAAGAGACACTATTGAACTGTATGCTAATGTATTGCAACATATGTAAAAGAGATAGTATTAAGCTGCTAGGTGATATGTTCTATTAACAGACCTAAACAAACATCTGTAAAAGTGACAGCATTGAGCTGTATGGTGATGTGATATTTTACGACAGACCCATTAAAAAAACATTAAAAAAACAGTATTAAGCTGTATGAATATATATTGTATTTAAAAGGCTATACAATCATTATCTGTATAAAAAGAGATGCAGTATTAAACTGTATGGAGATATGTTGTATTAACAGATCTAAACAAACACTATCTATATAAAGAAATAGCATTAAGCTATATATATTGTATGGATATGTTGTATTTACAGACCTAAATAAACATTATCTTTATGAAAGACACACTGTATTAAGCTGTACAGAAACATCTGTATAAAAGAGACACAGCATTGAACTGTAAGGAGATACATTGTACATTCAGACTGGGCATCAGTTCACCAGTCTAAGAGAGCTTACAAAGGTCATGGGTACTGTTCCTCATCCCCCGTATAACTTATAGGTCTGCATAGAGAAACAAGCAGAAGCAGGAAGAAGTTTGAAGCTTTTAAATATTTTTATACTAACTTACAAGGATGAATGAGGGAAGTTAATTATAATGTAAGTTAAATTATTTATGTTTCTTTTGCATAAAGGGTGAAGAACTTTGGTACAATGTAGATGGAGAAGCTTTTGAAGCACGGCCGGTTGAGATTAGCATTATTAAGAAGCAACTGCAGATGTTTCATCCTCCTGAGCCAGTTAGGTCATATATATAGACCTATTGCAAATATTTTGGATAATGGACATATTTTACTGGAATTTTTCTTCATGATGGCAGATAAACTATAGCAAGAAGAGATGGGAGAGAGAAATCTATTTAAATTATCATAACATCTAGAAGTTTGGTGCAATCTGTTGTATGCATGTAGAAGCACAACATTTTTAACATGAACTCACAATTCTCTTTCTCTCATTAGAAGATAAATTTGACTTATATAATATGTTGTTTGTTTTTTTCGTTTGCATTTAAACAATTTATTGAAATTCTATATACATGTGTGCTTGCACTCATTTATTTATACTCAAACACAGATATTCGTACAATTCAAAAATATTTATTACAGCTATTTCTACAACATTCAAATATAACATTCACATTTATATACATACATACATATATATATGGAAGTGAGGCTAATTTGACCAGTCACAAATCTCACACTTATAAATATTCTTTCACCACACTCAAGGAAGACGGTGTATTACACTGATATTTTCAAGTTCATATGCAGTAGAGTAGTTACAGCAGTTGTATTAGTAGTAATAGGCCCAATGGTCAGACCAACACAACACTAATTCTGGCTAGAAGTTCCAGCCCTAATTCTGACATAGCTTCTCTATAACATAAATTGGGCTGTAAGGATGAATTCAAGTCAGAAATAGAATTGAAGAGGAAAATGAAACAGATCATGTAGATGAACCAAAATATATACAAATCAAACACGAATCAATATTTAAATTAGGTAGGCTAAGTGCACACTCACACACACACACACACACACACTTTTTTTAATCCCAATTCATTAGAGTTTTTAAAAAGAAAACAGTTGTATTTTTGTTTGTTGTTGTTTTTTTTTATATATTTATTACAACAGCGGGAGGGGTGTGAGGGATGTACCTGGTCATCACACCAAGTACTGCAGAGTGACTTAGCAATTACACAAGGATCCCAATTGAAAACCAAAATCTGAAGATTTACAACATAACAGCAGGACAGTTTAACTTTCTGCACAACAGTAAAATGTAGTGAACATCTATCTGTCAAGACGAAAATGAGGGGGAAAAAATTTTAAGAAATAGTGAAGTTCCTTGTTTTATCTTTCATCTCTCTGATCTCAAATTTTTGTTTTTGTTTTAAGATGTCTTTTTCTTTTTGTCTTTAATCATCAGTCATGATCATTTAAAATATTCAAATTAATAGTCCAGTTTGGATTTTCTGTAAACTTCTCAATGTATAATAGTGAGCACACCCTGACAGTAGTATTATCACAAGTGTAATGGACAAATCTACCCGGATTACACCTACAAATCACAGGTATGATTGGTGAAACACAAGATTTTATTATAAGGTTCATGTCATGTGTTTTAGGCACCTGGCATCCATCAAATTATTTCTCTGCACAAAGCCATCATCACAGAATGCCATTTACTGTATTCTCTCTCTCCATCATTACAGTGAACCTCAGATTGTGAATTTGCTGAACACCGTCTAATCAGAACCCTTTTTAATTTTTGTTTCTTTGTTTGTTTAAAAAGAAAAAAACAATTACAAAATATAACTTGGTGCAACTACAGCACACCTAAAACAGACATGAAAAGTGAGAAATGCATGACCAGTACACATGTTTGTTGTGGTTTTACCTGGTCTATACATAATTGCAACACAATAGAAAAAATGGTCATAATAGCAGAACGTGTTGAAATGACTTCCACTCTCTGCTGAGCTTCGTGTTGATCAGGTCAATTCACTAATTATCCATAACCATAGGGAAGGTCACAGTCATATGATCCAGGACTACGGCTTTTTTCAACATAATCTGTAGGGAGAGTTGTTACAGTTGGTTTGATATACATATTGCCTTTACATGTGAATGTGCACAACTCTGAGCCTTTACGTTTGGTGTCTCTCATTGTAGCGGGGATATGGACAGTGTGTGGTACCAATGAGGGGGCAGTGGTGATTGCAGGGGACGGTGGTGGCTGGTGTGCAGTGACAGTGTTGGCATCTCTGTCTGGGAGGTAAAGTTTGATATCCATGTCACATTCAAACAGGTTTGGTTTGCTGATTTCAACAGCTGTTCCATCTTTGTGTCGGACTGCTGTCTGGCTGTTCGATACCAACTGATCAACTACTGCTAATTCTGCACTCATAGCCCTCTCCAGTTGAACTGGAGGTGGTGCTGCTGTTGCATTTGTGAATACACTGGGTTCACATGTACGTAGACTCACTAAACATGCCCTACTTGTTTTAGGAAGTGTACTACTATCAAACATAGAGTTGCCAGTAATAATCGTGTCGCCACAATGATAGGTGGCACTTACAACTGTAGCAGTTGGGTCCCCTGGCTTTGAGGTGGTCGGTAAATCAGCAGTAATGGCACCAGGTTCAGATGTTGAAATGTAAGTGTGCACAACAGAGGAATCGGAGACAGGTGCACACAGAACTTTGCATGTTTTCTCTCCATGGTTTGATGCCTGTTCAGAAATTTGCAGATCAACTTGCAGAGGTTTGTAACTTTGATTGATGCTTTGGCCTTCAACAGTAGTGTTATCACAAACTCCAGAAGGTGGATCACTGCAGCAGTGAAGTGTAGTGGAGAGCTCCAATTTTTTATCAGTGTCTGTATCAATCTGTGGTGAGTATCCGTTTCTTCCATTTGTCACAGCTGCTGTAGTGTTTGCTGCATCACATGCATCTAAGTGTTGTTCGTTTTTACAACAAGTAGCTAAATCTGCAACTAATTCCATGCTTGTATCTGTATCAGTTGACTGAATTTTTTCTCGTAGCGCACCAGCTGCAATAGTTTTAAACAAGTCACTATCATCTTTGAAGCAGGACGGTGTTAGTACATCGCAAACTGCAGCATGAGATGCCGTCGTCTTGACACCATTAGGATCTTGCAACTCTTCCCAGAATTTATCTACTTCTGGAAACACAAGTGCTCGTTGCCGCGTGTGAAATTTGAGATGTTGACATAGGTTTCGATGCCTGGTGAATGTTTTGTCACAGAATCTGCACCTATAAGGTTCCTCACCTGTGTGTTCTTTGAGATGTTCCATCAGTCGCGTTGCTTTAGAAAAACATTTATTGCAATATTCGCATTCATATGGGTTGTCTCGATGTAATTGCATATGTTCATCAAGGAGGCTTTGCAGAGGAAATGGTTTGTCACAGAAGTCACATTTGCAGAAATTTTCACGCGTATGTACCTGAATGTGACGGGTTAACAGTGAAGACTGGGGGAATCTTTTGTCACAAAAATCACATTTATAAGGCCTTTCGCCTGTGTGTACACGCTGATGAATCTCAAGTGAATTAGATTGTGAGAACCTTTTGTCACAGAACTTACATGCATATGGCTTTTCGCCAGTGTGAGTGCGAGTGTGTTTGACAAGTTGTGATGACTGCACAAAGTCTTTTGAGCAAAACTTACATTTGTAGTTCTTCTCGCCCTTATGGATTTTTATGTGCCTTCGCAATGAACTTGATTGCGCAAACCGTTGCTGACATAAGTGGCACTGGTGCGGCTGCTCACCCGTGTGGATCTTCAGGTGCACACTGAGGCTGCCCACTTGGACGAAACGCTTGTCACATAGATGACATTTGTAAGGCTTCTCTCCGGTGTGGGTTCGCTGGTGCACATGGAGGCTGCCCGATTGTGAAAAGCCGCGTTGACACACCCCACACAGGTAAGGTTTCTCACCTGTGTGAGTGCGGAGGTGCGTTGTCAGATTACAAGACTTGGGAAACTCCTTCGCACAAAACTGGCACTTGAATGACTTGGTGTTGCCAGAGTTGGATGTTGGTACATTACCACTGCTAATTTGCTCACTAACTGCAAGGGCGTTCACTGCTAGTCGTGCTGCACTCGTCATGATTACTTCAAATGCAGTTAGAGATCTGTTAGTTCAGCTAGTGAATACAATATTAGCAGTAGTGCACCAATCTACTGCACTTTACTCTGCAAAACTGCTGCTGTTCACCTGTTAACAGGTGTGTTTTGTGGTAAGCAAACTTGCAGGATCCATGTTGTTGTAAGTTAAGATAAAATTAGAGTGAGTAGTTTTAGTTGGACCTCGATCTGCACAGCATTTTACTTCACGGAGTTGACCATCACATATGGCAAACAGTTCTCTTCTTCCTGGTGACATAATGCTTCCATTAAGATCAGGAATCATCTACAACAATAAAAGTGAGGTTTAAGACAAAGTTATTTAAATAAATATGACTAAATTGTCTTTTTTTTTTAATTTACATAATTTAAACATTAATCAAAGGAATGATGTCTTAATTCAATAATATACACATCTGATAAACAGCAAGTGAAAATAAGTTATAAATATTTTTGGACTGTTTTTTAAATAATATTTTCTACTGTAAGAAAGAATTGTATAGTTTTACAAATCCAAACTTTTAGAGAAATTCTCAGAACGGGTTTTTCTAATTGATGAAGTGAAACAGTTATTTTATATCAGTTTAGAGTACAATGCAATATCTATGGCAGGATAAGAACTTGCTAGACTAACTCCAAAGGTAACACCATCCAGCTCTCTATCATGTTAATAGTCAAACAGCAACTTGGTCTCCAATTCCTGGTTATTGCTTTTCCATTTCACTCAAAATAAATGTCTAAATATTGCAAAATCTTAATTTCCCAACTCTACAGTTCTGGGATGGTGGTTGTTGGCTCAATTTATAACTAACCCAAATATGATTCAGATATAGTATATGAAGGATAATATCCAATGTACTCTTCAACTTTTTTTTTTTAAATCATGTATAGGCTGCCTTAACTTGTCAACTATATCAGAAAATCAATATTAAAACATTATATAGACCAATATGGCTTTACACTGTCTTCAACCTACTAGAAAAGCAGCTAAATTTTACTCAAAACACACCTTAAGGTCTTTTTTAAAATGAACACATTGGATAATGTACTCCAGGATACTATCTTTGTAAAAAGTCAGGGATATCATATTTGAAATATAGTACCAGTACATAACATTTGAATAAAAGACAGGATGGTCAAAATTGGAGAGCTTTTGATCATAAATCTGGTCAATCAAAACTGACCTGAGGCTAAATAATAACAACTAGAAGTATTGTTCATTGATAAAATAGATTAGTTCAAATCATTGTCATGCAACCAAGCTTTTGGCATGGCTGAAAAAAGAGAGAAACTGAATCCAATCCTAAAAAAATAAAATCAAACAAACAACAATAAAATACTAATTTCAGATTTATCATACTAGACAAATGATTATCTGTGAGAATTCATGAATTCTTGTTCAATGCCCTATCATTTTGAGGTGAAGTCTTGACTTTCATCCCTACAAGTCAGTCAAGTAGTACTTGTTATTTAGCTGAAGGTCAGCACTGATTCAACAGACCTATGATCCAGTGTCTTTATATACATAGGACTAAGCTGTCAAATGTGCTCTTATTCTTTTAAAACCATTCATTCATTTCACATCCATTTTTCCATGCTAGCAGGAGTTAAATAAATATATATTACTAAGACATTAATTTTACAATCAAATGTCTTTCAGATCACTAACCCTAACCTGCTTCTCAAGTAAAAGAATTTTTATTTAACTTATTTTTGAAAGTAGAAAGGAGAGTTACTGAACATTGGGCAAATGAGCTTTGTACAGTTTCTAAAAATTCACTCATAAAGCATTGGTCAGCCCTGGGCTACAGTAGAAGATGCTGCACAGTGAGACAGAACTTGAAACCACATGGTTGAAAAATGAACTTCTCAACCACACAGCCAGATTTGGCTGCTATTTATAGCAGGTCAAGTGACTGCTTAGAAGCTCTCTCATTGATTCAATAAATTATAAGTTGCATATTGAAGTCAAATCATTAAACCAGTTCTCCTATTATAGGAAAGAGCTTATACCTAAATCAGTGGAATTACAATTATCTCTTAATATCAAAATTTATGTACTATACAAGGAGTAGGAAACATGCAATCTTAAAACTTTAATGGTGGCCTTTTGAAAGAAGTCTGCATTTCACATAAAAAGATACATTTTTGTTGATTACATAGCATTTATTCATTACAATGACAATTTACAATATATATTTCTAACTTTACTATTTATAATTACACTTTCCCAATAAAAATAATTAGATTTTTCCTTTAATTTAAACATTTTTTATTTAAAGTGGCCATATTAGATTATTAGATTAATTTGATATGATCTTTGAAAGATTCTCTGCCCAAATGTGTTAATGTTACAGTAGAGTCATTTCATCAGAAGGCTGACTTTCCTAAATAAAAAAGTTTCTATGAATTATATTAGCAAACTTTTTAACACCATTAAATATAAAAATTCTCTTGCTAACGGTTATTCCCAAGACAGTCACAATACAGTGCTAAAGGTTACTGAAGAAAGGAATCAGAAACTACATGGTAAATTATGGTTCCAAATTATACCTGGGTACATAATGGTTGTGTGGTTAAGCAGTTCATTTTGCAACCATGGGTCTCCAGATTTGATCCAAGTGTGCAGGACTTTGGGCAAGTGCTTCTACTACAGCCACAGATTAACTAATATCTTGTAAAATGGAACTATGCACAAGTTTATTGTGTGTGTGTGTGTGTATATATATATATATATATAACAACTACGGGAAGTTGAAAACTTTTTTGGTATTATTTATTCATCATTACACATGTTTCATTTACGAATTACAAAGTTTTACATGTTAGATAAATATACAAGAAATTTCCTATTAGAAATTTTTTACATGTTTATCTATCATGTAAAACTTTGTAATTCCTAGTAGCAAATGAAACATGTGTAATGATGAATAAATAAAATAAAATAAATAAATGAGCGATCGACTTTTCGTCAGATCGGACCTAGGAAACAATTGTTTCCATTGGTCTTTCGGTTGCTAATACTATCTATCG
>JAOPUL010003242.1:10151307-10162448 GCA_027564515.1 Octopus rubescens | reverse complement strand
GAAAATATCCTTCATTTATCCAGAGTTCACTAGTGTAATGTTAAAATATAGAGTATATTATTCTATACACTATATATATGTTACATTAAACTAGAATTATGAAATAATACAGTGTGAGGGGTTAAGTACGCAGAAATCTCCTCAACAATGTTTCAAAAATTAACCTATCCTAACATTATGAATAATAGTAATACACTAGAAATATAATACACAAAATCTAAGGACAACAATTAAGCAATACTATAAAGAAACAAATCTATAGTATATTTAAAGAAACAACAGAAAATATTAAAAGACAAATATATCTTACCTAATGATGACATTAGTGGTTCACGGACAAATAGTTAATATTGACATATAATTTAAATACTTAAAACTCAAGTACCCTACGTGCGTTTCGTCCACTACTTATCCACCCTAAGTACCACTGTATTACTGGTTAAAAATCCTGGTACTATAATAATCAGGTTTCTAAATAGTGATGAGTCCACTATCTGGTGGAGTGGAATATGGCCTAGTTACCTGTATAGTTAATCAGGTTTTCCATGAGGGAGTCATACCCAACAACTGGTGTAGCAGTACCATAGTCAACTGCTACAAAGGTAAAATTCTGAACTTGGCTTTTGTTGACATGGAGAAAGCCTTTGACAGGCTCCCCTGCTTCCTTATCTGGTGGTCAATGCAGAGGCTGGGTATAGATGAGTGGTTGGTGAGAGCTGTACAAGCCATGTACAGGGATGTTGCCAGTAAGGTGAAGGCTGGCAATGAGTTTAGCAATGAATTTAGTGTACAAGAAGGAGATCACCAAGGATTGGTTCTCGGCTCCCTCTTGTTTATTATAGTCTTCCAGGCCATAACAGAGGAATTCAAGACTGGCTGCTCCTGGGAGCTCCTCTACACTGATGACCTTGTTCTAATAGCTGAATCACTACCTGACCTAGAGAAAATAATTCGAGAACGGAGTAAAGTGAACGTTATGATTGCGGAATACTGAAAGCACAAGTTCCACTGGGCTGGACATGTTGCAAGATTTACAGACAACAGGTGCATTTTTACAGTTGCCAAGTGGTATCCAAGAGATCGGAAAGGGCCACTTGGAAGGCCTCCATGATGATGGGAAGATGATTTAGTTAAGTAATTTGGGTCAAGATGAAAAAGAATGGCACAATCAAGATAGAATTGGAAGTACATTGTGACCAGTGGTGTATAACAGCATCTGATGGTCTGGTCGGTACCATGATACTGTGATGTTATCATTATGTAATTAGTTATATCACTAGCCCAATAAACTGTTATTTGTTGCATTTGTTACAGGTTAGCCCTGGTTGAGCAGACATATGAGGAATGAAAAACAGCATTCAAGCTATAGTCATGCTATTTCATGCATAATGGGTGTGAATTGAGGGGAAATTGACTGCAATTTCTAACAGAGAGCCTTCCCACCCATCTTTTTGTTCATGAGTTCTTATTTAAAATTTTTCAAGTGATAGAATTGGCTCAGATTATGAGTCACACTAAAATCTTATGGAATCTACTTCAAAATGATTTGCATTTCTGAATGTACATTTAGCCAAATGTTCATTTTAGCTTTCATTGTTTCTTTGAATCAATAAAATATATACCAGTAATATACTGAGAATGTGACTGAGTCAATTAGATAAAACAAAAAGCAAGGGTTGTTCATACTTGAAACATTACAGTATATTAGTTCAAATTCAAGTGTAGTCAGACTTGTCTTTTATCACCATGGGAATGATAATAATACAGCCAATACATTTAACCCAGTAGTGTTTAAAGATGTCAGCTGTATTATTTTTCTTCCTCATACAAAATTGATCTAATGTGTGTCTTCAGTTATGAACATTTTACATCCATTAACATATTGTTTAGCTGTATTCTTCCACTGCCGCTTCTCCTGCTACTACAACCAGTCCCTGCTATGGACCGACAAGGGAGCCCCTATGTGATCGCTTGATTTGTTAGAATTCTTACTCAAATCACATTTCAACCTCTCAATCAAGGAAACACATAGTAGACAGGTGTTTCTCACAGAGGTAGCAGGAGGCTGTAAGGAGTGAAAAGGGAGCAGACAAATTGCTATGTTTAATAAAATTAAGATGGTTTTAAACTTTTTAAATTTATCCAACACCATGGTGAAGAAAAAAGAATTATATGGATAAAAAAAACTCCCGTTTTGTATTCTCATTAATAAAGGTGAGGGGACAAAAGAACTTCACTAATATTTTGAGGATGAGGTAGTTGGTAAGTTTGAGAATGACTACATTAGGTAATATAGTCTGACATACTTCCAAAAGTCTATGGCTGAAATGTCTTTAATCATAGCTTTGCTCTATCAGATTGAACTGTGACTAAACAACAACAGTTTCAGCTGACTGTATACCTCCTTATCTAAACTAAACTCTGCACACACTCATGCACACACCCTTGATTTCCCCATTACATTACACCCTTCTCACTTTATTTCTACCAGACACTTTCTTAAGTTGTGGGCCCAGTCCTTCACCTAGAATGATACTGCACTAAAATTGTTTTTCCCACTTTGTTTTCTTTCCAAGCAAGCCACTTTGCAAGAAATCAAATTGAACATTAACCATGCTAATATTTCCCAATTACTCTATTTCTGATTTGTTCACAGTTTAAAGAAGACCATGGACATAGGCTAATCTCTTTCCGTTTGCCATGCTGACATGGGTTGGATGGTTTGGCAGGAACTGGCAAACCAGAGAACTGTACCAGGTTCCATTGTCTGCTTTGGCATGGCTTGTATGGCTGGGTGCCCTTTATAATGCCAACCACTTTGGCTGGGAAAGGGAGTGGTACTAATGGAGGAGGAGATACTTGGCTACCCCAGTGGAAAAAGAATGGAGAGGAAAAGGAGATAGTTAGTTAGAGAGAGAGAGTGAGAAAGAGAGAGAGAGAAAGAAATAGATGGTGGTGATGTATCGGGGGTCATATCCCTAAGGTACATATCCCTAAGTATAAGTGGTACAGAGGGGATAGAGGGGGATGTTACATAAGAGTGTGAGGGGAGATGTTTAGAGATGGGGACGAGATGACTGTAACAGATATTGGTTGGTGATTGAGATGGTGAGAGAAATTGAAGTGGCTGGGGTGGTTGTGGTAGATATGTGAGGGCATGTAGAGAGTGTGCAGGTAACAAAATAAACAAAAAAAAAAAAAATTGCTTTCAATCCCACCTTTTTTTTTTTTTCGCAATTCTTCAATATTGTTTTTTAACCTTGGTGTAAGTGAAATTTTTGGTGTTTATAATAATATTCTTTTTCATCACAGGTCTGGATCATGAACAACTAACAAGAGCTTCAGAGAACTTTGCCTCTTCAACAACAACAACAACAATTACTATTACTACACCAATGTTATGTAATTTTCAAGAAGATTAGCTAAAAATGAATCTCTACTGTTAACAAGACATGAATTCAAATGGTATGAATCCAATGTTTTCACGGGATGCAAACCTTGCTATTTTTTCTCAGCTGCAGGTTTACACTTTCTTATTGTGACTTGCTGAAAGTAATCATGACTGGCTGCATCCAGTCAGACGTGTTGTCATGGATACACATGACAATGCTGTCTCACTATCATGCAGTCAAGTTTGAGCAACACCTGTTGCAGCTGAATTCAGAAAACATTCCTATCATCAATCTTCCATGTAGCAACTGCTGCATTCTTGCTGTAAAGCCTTTCTACTCTCACTCCTATGACATATGGAGCCAAATGATGTGCTTTATCTTCCTAGCCATGAAAACTATTGCTCTTCCAGTTGCTTAGTTATGACCTCTTCTTATGTGGTTCCCGTCCAAAGGGAACAGCCATTGACTCCACCCAAACTACAACAACCAATATCTGTTGCTAATCATCATATGAATTTCTTCTAAGATATTTTACATTGCCATTTCCTACAGAAGGTACATGTGAATTATACTTGCAAGTATTTCTTACAAGTTTTTAACTAGTCTGGCCATCTTAGTATCTACAGATCTACCCTAGCTGCAAGGCTTATCAATGCAGATCATGTGATAAGGTGTCCTCTACAATGTCTGATCTTAACCGGCACACACGTGTACACACTGGGGAGAGGCCATTTTTCTGCAAGTGGTGTTCTCGCCGTTTTAGTCGGAAGAATAACCTTGTAAGTCATATGCGCACCCATGCTGCTGAAAATGAAGAAAGTACTGGCCACCAATCACCAATTACTAAACAATACTGCTGCCAAAAATGCAATAAAACTTTTAGCAGTGCTAAACTTCTCAATTCACATAAGGTGTCACAGCATGGTGATAACAGCAAAAGAGGTCATCATGAATGTAACATTTGTGGCAAAGTATTTGTAAGTGGAGTAATGCTGACAATCCATGTTCGAATGCATACAGGTGAGAGACCATATGGATGCATCTTTTGTGAAAAACGTTTTGCCACTTCATCTGATCTTAACAGACACACTCGCATCCACACTGGAGAGAAGCCATTTCAATGTCGTTTCTGCGGAAAGAGGTTTACACAGAACTCCAACCTTAAAGTTCATTTGCGCACTCATACCAAGGTTTATCCACACCACTGCATGCAGTGTAGTATTGGTTTCACAACACGGGCTGCCCTCACACAACACATTCGTGTACACCACAATGATGACAACAGCACTCCTACCGACAACATCATCAGTGACAACAGCGACACTGCCAAAAAAGGCAGTACTACCAAGACCCCACCTAATGATACAATCAACAATAATAATGTTACTACAAACAGAAATAACAATAGCACTCAGGGACTGTTAAATATTGTTTCTAAACAAGTTGAGGTAAAGAAACCAGAAAATAAAGTGGTTCCTCTTGATTTCTTTCCATCAACTGTTAGTAGTTGGGATAAACAGTTGCTGTCTAGCTTAATGCCTGGTATCAGTTCTTCTTCACTGACAAATGTGGCAAAAGAAAATTCTACCACAGTGGAGAATTTTCCAGTTGAAGGTCAAAACCCATTAATGTGCAGTCTTTGTTCAAGACAGTTTCTTGAAGTCAGTAATCTTGTGCAACATCTCAAGGTGGAACACGACTTGTATGACAGCAGTATGGATGTTGATCCACTACCTTTAGTGGTCACAAAAGATGAAGTAGATCGTAAGTCTCTCCTTCAGGATTTGGCACCTGATAGCCAATTTACTGTTAAAACAGTGCTACTTGATTTTAATGACAAAGTCATTACAGAGGGGCCAGCTGGTCAATCCTCTTCTGATGTTGGAGGTTACTTCAGCAAAGAAAGCTCATGCAGTAACAACACAAGCAGTAGTAGTTCTGAGAGTGCAATTGCATTAGCTGACAACCTCCAATCATTGTTATATAAGAGCAATAAAGCTGCAGAAGGAGTAGACAATCCTAAAGAAGCTGGTGTTAGTGAAACGAAACCAAGTGGTAGAATAGTGAAAAATAGCATCAATCGAACTCCAAGCCAGACTGGATCCAACATAAAAGTTGAATTAGATTTGGACAACTGTCGAAAATCAAAGGAGACTGCAAATGTGGCTGATCTAACAAGCGAGAATGATATGTTGCTGTTAACACCTTCAGTTAACTCAACTGTTTCAGCATCTTACTCAGGTATAGAACCAGTGTCGTTATTAGGCAAGGATATAGAAGTGAACTCTGGCAGGGATTCATCAACAAGAGTTCATGAAATTCCCACATGTCTAGTGACAAGTGAAGGAATTTTGGAGGAATGGGAAACTAGCAGAGACATTGGTTCTGCCAAATGTAATACTTTGCCTATCTATGTTAGTGATGACAGTAGTGAACAGTCCTCAGGGTGCAGCAGTCTTATTCCTAATTCCTTTGCTGTGTCTGCACTGAACATTCCAAGTAGCAGTCCTTGTATATCAGAGGATATTCAATGCCAAATACCTGACATGCAGGCTCTAACAAATCTAGAAAGTTTTGCTTTTGACAGAGATTCTAATAATATAACAAACAGTGGTGAGTCTTCCTACTTGTGCGAAGAATTTGTAGATATTAACATGTTAAGCTGTAACTATTCTGAAAGGTCAGACAAAAGACTGAAAATTGACCCAGAAATTACCTGCATTGATTTGTCTTCTCCACTCCAGGATAAACTTGCATCTAAATTTTGTGCTGATGAAGAATCACGTTTGTCATCTGAGTCACATGATAGTACTAACAAAGTAGCTAGTAAAGTGTACCTACTCACTGATGCCAATAAAAATGAAATGGAAAATGTTGTTCCTCTGTCTTTATCATCATCAAATGGTGTATGTGTTAGAGAAAGCAACTGTACAGATAACAGTATAACCATTGTAAATAATGCTAAAGCTGTAGATGATGGCAGGGATTTGAAGAGAACTACTAGACAACGTGATGATAAGTTGTGTGGCCAAGAAAATCAGTATGCATGTATGTTGTGTAGTAAGACATTCCAACAGGCCAATCACCTGACATATCATATCAGGACCCACACTGGTGACCGTCCATATAAGTGTGCATATTGTGGCAAGGCCTTTGCTAAGCCGTCCGACTTGAATCGCCATACCCGTATTCATACTGGGGAAAAACCTTTCAAATGTGAGTTTTGTGCCAAGCGTTTTACACAGAATTCAAATCTTGTGTCCCATTTACGCACTCATGCTACATCACAACGGCCATACAGATGCAGTCACTGCAATAAGTCCTTTTCAGACTTTCCACTTCTCAGTAAACATCTTGCATGTCATACAACCAAAAGCTATAAATGCAAACTGTGTTTGCGAACTTTCAGCAGCATCCATCTACTTTCCAAGCACACTGCACATGCTCATAACCATCTAAATGTCAGAAGTGGAATTACTAAACAGAAACGTTCTCATATTTGCAATACATGTGGCAAAGAGTTCCTTACATCATCAGACCTCAAGCGCCACACACGTATACACACTGGTGAAAAACCCTTTGCTTGTGACTATTGTGAGAAAAGATTTAATCAAAGCTCTAACCTTATTTCTCATGTAAAAACACATTCAGGTGTAAAGCCATATAAATGTGATTTCTGTCCCCGTGAGTTCTTCTCAACAGCCATGTTATATCGTCATCGAAGATTACATACAGGTGAAAAACCTTACAAATGCAATATATGCCAAATGTGCTTTTCACGAGCAAACTTTCTCAAATATCATATGGCAACCCATTGTGAACTTGAAAATTCCTCTGAGTCAGCTGTCCAAGTACATGAGAACAAAACTGAAAAACCCCTTGAAACTATGGCAGGTTACTTATGTTCTCCTCAGTCACAGTCCCATGTTGAGGACGAACCCAAAGAGATAGTTGATGAAAATGATAATGTAGATAAAGGAGAGGTGATAACTAACTCCTACAGTGAAACAAAAGACAGCAGTTTCAATGAAACCCCTTCAAATAATGCAGAGCATTCAGAAAATATTACTTTAGATCTTAGCACATATGTCAGCAATGATGGTAACATGTATCTTACATCTTTACCAGCTTCTGTAGAGTCTGAGGATCCAGCTAGTTCAAAGAAATTAGTCAGTTTGACACCAACATTAGCACCACATTTGCAGTATAGTGGTTTTCAATGTCCATTTTGTATGAAGTCCTTTGACCACTCCAGCCTTTTGATCAATCACATCATGACTCATAATGAGCAGAAACATTATTCCTGTAAAGTCTGCTCAAAATCCTTTTTCACTAAATCTGCTCTCAGACAACATTCTACAAGACACAGACAACGTAAACCATTCAGATGTGGCTACTGCTCCCGTCGGTTCTATCTAAATGTCTTCTTATTACTGCATTTGAAGAAACATACTTCAATCTGCAAGTATGTGTGCAATGTATGCTGCTGGATAACAACCAGCCTTGTTCAGGTTAGACACCACAAGAAACTCTATGCCGGGAGACAACATACATTCAGTGTAAAACATTCTGTTGGGCCTGGTGTCAGTGATGTTGAAACCCAAAATAGAACATATTATCCCAATAAGTTCACCACTTCCTTGTCTAAAAAGTTATACCAAAGAGAAAATAAGGTGGAGAATCCTGGCAATAAATTATTTCAATGTAGTATTTGTTTAGAACGCTTTCAGCACCTCTCTAGTCTTGGTCAGCATGTTGTAGTGCATAAGAAGAGTGACAGATGCAAAAAAGAAAATACAATTCAACCAATAACACTTCTCCAGGTTAGATCTGGTCATTGGCAACTTAACAAGGGGGACAGAAAGTTTCAAGACAATCCATCGACCTGCATAATATCTGCATCAAAATTTGATGCAGACTCTGTCCAACAGGAGAGAAAAGATGCTGCTGATTCCAAAGTAGTTGATTTATTCAATAAGTCCAAGTCTGATAGATTAATTTCTAAGACCACTCACAGCTATAGGCCAAGTGTTAAACCTCTAGAAATCTCTATTGTAGGACACAGTTGGTCAACTGGTAGCTCTGCATTTACTGAAGAATCCCCAGCTTACAAAAGATGCAATGTAAATACACACAGTGTAGCTTATAATGCTACAAAACCCAAGGCTAAATCTAAAAATCAGGTAAAATGTTTGAAAAGGCAGGTAAAGTTTCAAAATGCATCAAGACAGAAAGACACTACAATTACACAAGCTGCTGTGGATGGATCAGGGAATGACCCCAAGGCTGTTATGAAACAATCTAAAACTTCAACAAATCAAGAAAGCAAAATAAGGCCAAAATTTTCAATAAATTCACCAAATTTAGAAAATAATCGTAAACAACACCAATGTGAAATATGCGGTCGTACTTTTGTTCAGGCTTGTCATTTAACTTATCACATTCGAACACACACTGGAGAAAGACCTTACGGCTGCAGACATTGTGGGAAAGCTTTCTTCACATCATCTGATCTGAAACGTCACACACGAGTTCATACAGGTGAGAAACCTTTCAAATGCAACCATTGCCGAAAAAGATTCACTCAGCGTTCAAATTTACTCATCCACACTCGCTCTCACACTGGTGATAGACCTTATCGATGTCGTCTATGCCCCAAAAAATTTTCAACTTCTTCCATGTTGGCCAGACATCAACAAACTCACTCCACAATCACCAATCATTCTGAAATCAATTTCTGTTGTCCTGCTTGTCAACAGAAGTTTACTAATTTTTACAGTCTCACTAATCATCTCAAAACTTCTCATTCAAGTTTGGTGAAAAAGCCAGATTCCAAGAAGAAAGAAAAGACGATATCCACTCCACATGCACCCAATAAGTCAGGTTCATCATGGCTACCTGTGAAATCTGGAACTGTCACTATTTCTGATGATTCCTTATCTGATACGGTAACATATTTGTCAGCTACTCTAAGCTGTGCCGTGTGTGAAAAATCTTTCCCAGATAGCATTCAGCTTTCTAAACACCAATGTAATCAACAGCCTCGACAAGAAGATAACCTGAATTGGGCCACAACTGTTAAAGTCTTTGATTCTACAATACCAAAACCTGTTTCTCAGAATGATTCATCTGGCAAGGTTCCATCTAGGCCAGTATTCAAATCTAATGAAAGTTTCTACAACAACAAAGGACTCAACATGAGTTTGGGAACCATGAAAGTAACCACTGGAAATGTTGATTTGATGGAAGAGCAGCCATCTGATCTACAAACAACAGAAACAAGCAAGGAAACTAGCAACCTTCTCAAATCTCTAAGTTTGTCAGATAAAGAACCAGAAAATGTTGCAAATGAGGAAAAAACATGTGACTTGGTAGAGGAAAAATCTGATGTAGTTTTAGTCGAAAAGCTTGTGTCAGTTTCCAAGGCAAATGAGAAAGAACAGTCAGCACCATCTCAACCTACAGTGGCTGGGAACAAAAAATCCTCTGAGGAGAAGTCCCCAAACCAGTGTGAAATCTGTTTCCGTACATTTTCACAGTCTTCCCACTTGCGTTACCATCTCCGCACACATACAGGTGAACGACCCTACCACTGCGATTACTGTGATAAGGCATTTTTCACATCCTCTGATCGAAATCGACATACTCGAGTGCACACTGGAGAAAAGCCATATGGGTGTGGCCTATGTCAGCGTACCTTTTCGCAGAAGTCTAATTTGATGGGACACTTGAAGACACATAACCGCCATGGCACAGCAGCAGTTTCTTACACATTTTCTAAAGGACAAAGATTTCTAAATGGGACACATGCATCAAGTTTGAAGGTTCAGTTTAAGAAGTCTTCTGAAAGAGACTCTTCTATTTCTAATATTCATTCCTCTTCTATTTACTCTTCATTGTCTTCCTCTATTTCTCATAGTTCCATTAGAAGAGCAGAAAAAGTATTTCAAGATTCTTCCAAATCCAGTTGGAATATTCAGTGCAAAGTAGGGTCTGTTTTAAAGCCAATTCTACACCTCAATACCAAAGAGTTAGACCATAACCAACAAAGAAGTTCTTTCAAGACTCAAGAAACCAATCAAAGTGGTTTTTCCACTGAAGATACAATGTCACATACAAGGTCTTTCTTATCAGTCAGTGATAAACAGAACAAAAATGAGTTTCAGTGTTCTTTGTGCTCTCGTACTTTTCCACTGCAGAAACAGTTGGCTTCTCACATGCGCTACCACAATGGTGTGCATCGTTATCCTTGTTCTATCTGTGCCAAATCATTCCTAAAGATGTCTGATCTGCGTCGACATTTGCGTGTTCATTCAGGAGAAAAGCCATTTGTCTGCAAATGGTGTCCTCATAAGTTTTCCCAATCATCGAACCTCACCGCTCACCTGCGCACTCATTCAGGTGAAAAACCTTTCCAATGTGGACTCTGCAATAAGAAATTTTCACAGTCATCCTCGTTAAAGATGCATACAAAGATGCATCAACCAATCTGCATTCCTGCTCGGTGCCGGTTTAGTCCTGTTTAGCAATTCTTTTTTTTTGTAATCACTTATGCCAAAGCAATCTGTTGTTTCACTGATCTCCACTTGCCAAAAAACTAAAATATCTGACCCCCACCCCAAAAAATATAAAATTTAAAAAGAAATAATACAAAAAAAAAACAGAAAAAATAAAACTAAATGGGTCTGATGAAAAAGGCCTAGCATGTAAAAACCTTATCTGTGAATATGTATAGAGGTATATTAATGA
>JAOPUL010003242.1:10007096-10024233 GCA_027564515.1 Octopus rubescens | reverse complement strand
GATAGAATAAGTACCAGGCTTGAAACAATAAGTACTGGGGTCGATTCATTCGACTAAAAATCCAAGGCGGTGCCCCATCATGGCTGCAGTCTGATGACTGAAACAAGTGAAAGATAAAAGATAAAAGATATATATATATATATTAATTTCTTATTGTTTCATTGATTGTTTTATACATTTGCTGCTGACTCCACAACTCACATGACTTCCACTGCTGTCTTTTTTTTTCTTTTTTTTTTCCTCTTTAATGAGTAATGGTGGGGGGAAAAAGCAAAAAAGTGACAAATATTCTGCTTGTTTGTCCCACTGGTAACATTCCAATGTTAATAAAGCTGTTAAATGGACTCTGCTCACAGTCTGTGGCATTATCATTCACAGTCTGTGACATTGCCATTCACAGTCTACAGCATTACCTTTCACAGTTTATATCATTGCCATTCACAGTTTATAAACATTAACATTCACAGTTTATATCATTGCCATTCACAATTTATAAACATTAACATTCACAGTTTATTACATTACCATTCACAGTCTCTAGCATTACCATTCACAGTCTCTAGCATTACTATTCAGTCTAGCATTACCATTCAGTCTAGCATTACTATTGACAGTCTCTAGCATTTCCATTCACAGGCTATAACATTAACATTTACAACATTACCAGTCACAACCTCTAGCATTACCATTCTCAGTTTATAGCATTACCATTCACAGTCTGTAATGTTTCTATTCACAATCTCTGGCATTACCATTCAGCCTAGCATTACTATTGACAGTCTGTAGCATTACCATTCACAGTCTCATTGTTTCCTTCTAAGATTGGTTTATTACTACACTCACACATTCACTGTTCTCATCCTTTTACTGGAACATACTTAGTATATAAACTAAGTAACTGTTACTGGGTAAAAATCAAACTTCCAAACTCAGATATTTCACAAATACATAGTTTTGGGTTCAGTCCCACTGCATGGCACCTTGGACAAGTGTCTTCTACAATCATTTCAGATTAACCAAAGCCTTTTGAGTGAAATTTGGTCAGCAGAAACTGTGACGAATCCCATTGGTGGGATCATAGTTCTTGTCTTTGGGTAGTAGACTTAATCTGCTACCCCCATTTCACATATCTCCACCTGGCCCCTGGGTATCTTTAGTAGAGTCCACCCTGTTGCAAATATTCAAGTTAGGTCTCCAGTCTGAGGATATTTTGCTTCCACATGTATTGGAGATCCTGTAAAGGGTCATGAATGCTGCCCTTTTTCATCTGAATAAGGCATTAAAAAATGTAAAGGAACCTTATAGTACCATTTGCTTACTAATTCAACCACTGTAGGCTTGATGTGATTATAAATGTCATGCATACATGCATGCATATATATATATATATATATATATGCATGCAAACACATACAGATTGGCATCTATCTGCCTAGTCATTAACATATTCTCTTACACATATTCATGCATTAACATAGCAGATGGGCAAAAAGTCACGCACCAAGTTTAATATACATTGCACTGAATAATGTAATGTAATTAAAATGTTCTGGTGCATGACTTTTGGTCCACCCTGTGTGTGTGTGTGTGTGTGTATACATACATACACACATTGATATGTTCACTTATGTACATATATATTCATACATTAATATATACACTCACTTATGTGTCCACGTATATTCACCTTTACCCATGCTGCTAAAGTTTTCTATTTTTTTAATGTTTTTTTTTTTTAAATTCCAACTTTGGAAATATAGAATCATAATCATTGTCATCATCATCATCATCATCATCGTTATCAAGAGGTTGTGGTTGCTCAACCTGCTAAAATTAGTAGTCAAATTTCCCTGCAATCACATCCTACTGTCTTGAGAAAAAAAAGGGAAGGACACATTTAATAATGTTACCTGAATAAAAGGGATGGTCACTGCTGGAAGGCCTTGATCAGTCTCACCTGGGGCTAAGCAGCAACATCATCATCATTATTACATGGATATCCCTTCTCAATTGGGACCATTACTAGTGGTGATAGCAGAGCTATATCTGTTGTGCATCCAGAGTTCTTTGATGTATTGTACCTCAACACTTTACATTTCCAGAGATTTCAACACTGAAATCATATGTCCTATTCATCTTGCTTTTCCTTCACCTGATGGTATCCATCAAACATTGCTTCTCTCCAACTCTCCTAAGTACCTCTTCATTGATCACATGGTCCGTCCAGCAGATCTTCTTCATTCACCTCCAGAACCACATTTCACAACTCTCCAGTCTCCTATCATCAGCCTTCTTGATGGTTCATGTTTCTGAGCCATAGAGGAGCACACTCCATACTAGGGTTTTCACCAGCTTCTTCTTCAGTCACACTTCTGGCCTTTGGACAGTGGTAGTTGTTGATTAAACCATATTAAAGGGTCTCTAGAGCCAAAGAAATGAAGCGTTATCAAGGAAGAGTTTTCTGGGCCACGATGGTGAACAAAACACCTCAACTTTTCTGAAAGTGCTGTAACATAGTTGGAGTCAATTTTGAGCAGAACTTGATAATGGCAAGTTTCCCTGTACAGCGGGCTGCAAAAAAAGTAGGTATACAGTAAGGATTATATTAGTATTATAACAGGGGTGCTAGGATTCATTTAATACTAGAATTCATTAAAATCATTATTACTATTTTTAATATTGATTATACAAACATTTTGATAATAAACTTATTAATCCCTCAAATGTTCAAACTGTTTGCCCCCGGCATTCACACACTCCACTATTTTCTTAGAGAAAAAAATTGTGAAAATAGAAATATTAAAAATAGTATTTTAATAATGATTTTAATGAACTAAATGAATTCTAGTATTAAATGAATCCTAGTACCCCTATTATAATCGTTACTGTATACCTACAGCCCTCTGTATGTTTTGCAGCTCTCTGTATGTTTGCTTTAAGGCAGCTTGTCATTATTGAGGTTGGCTGATACTGCTTGCTTGTACAAATTTGATGAAGCAAATATTTATTAACTTTGTTGTTCTCTGTATCAAGTCTTTTCATTATTTCTCAAATCATCCAAACAACAAGAGGTTTGGAAAAGAGAAATTGTTGTTTGTGAGATTGGAAACAGTTTTTAAAAGATGGGAAATGGTGTTAAACACAGTTCACAGAAAACTTCTGACTGGAGTTGCAATGCGAACACTCGAGACAAAGGGATGTCTTTGATGCTTGAGTTGTTGCAGTTGTTGATCCCCCATGACAGTCCTGATAGAGCAGTCTGATTGATAGTGTGCCAGTAGTTGGCTGAACAACAGGGTACGACACAAAAATCCATCTTATTATCGCATGTGTTTAGAAATATAATTCTGTGTAGAATCATAGAAACCATACGAAACCAAACATTGGAGCTCAACACACCCTTCTGGTTTGTCACATCCTGTCAAACCATCCAACTCATGCCAGTATGGAAAATGGACATTTCTGATGGATGATGATGATGATAACTGTAATGATATAATGATAATAATCCCTTGACAGGCATTGGAGTGACTGCTTCGTCTTCTTTTTTGACACATATTTGGGATTAGTTTATCCAATATTATTTACCACCTATTTTTGTGATTGTAGAGTAAATTTTTTTTTTTTCAAGAAAATTTGGATGCTATTTTATGCAGGGTGAGTGACTCTATAGAAGCCTTCTCATTGGTTCAGCAAAGACTATAATCAAATCTTACCTCCAAATCACTCTGTCAGGTGATTCCTTCCAGTTAATTACAGAAGTGTCCTCTTGTTGCTTTCTGTTAGTACAGTGTGGTGTTTTTCCAGCACCTGACTCTGTCTCCTTTCAAGACTTCTTTTATTTCCTTACTACTTCTTTTCTTACATGGTTCATATTCTGGCCTGTGTCCACCCATCCACCCCTCTTTGTTTGTTTCCTCAAGCTTTTGCTGCTACTGCTCTTTTACAGTTCTGACCTTTGGCAAGTGGTGTACTCTTCTTACAGCATTCCTATTTCGGCAGTAGTCCATTCTTCATTTGTTTCTCTCAATTTTGTTGTATTCATTTTGGCTTCTTTGCAGCTGTTTTAGTCGGGCAGCATTTAACATAAAATAAAGAAGTGTTGCACCTCTTCAAATTTCATATTGTCGAGTGGAAGGGAAGAAGTAAATGACAATTTGGGTATTGTATAGACATGCTTTTAAGAACGTTTTTCCATTCTTATAAAAAGTCCTGCATTTGTGAAAAATTTTTTACTAAAAGCAATCCCCGATTGATTCTTGAATTTCTTATAGTCTACCAGTCATTTTTTCTTCATCAGTCACAGACTTTTGTTCCTTCATTGAATTCCCTAACACAATATATTTCACATTCATATATGATGGAGTAACATCTCTGTATGTTACATGGAGCTCTTCAAAGATTTCTTTGTCTTTATTTTATTTTTTGGTTTGTTTTTGTTTGTTTAAGTACCAAATACTTGATACTCCTTCAATATTTTGTTAAGGAAAACAAAATCCTTTAAAAATAAACAAACAGCAATACATTAGAACAAATTCTTTATATATATACTGTGATACCTTGCAGTACAAATTTAATTTGTCCCATGACTGAGCTCGTTTTATGATTTACTCGTTTTGCAAATCAATTTTCCCCATTGAAATTAATTAAAATATAATTAATCCGTTCCAGGATGATATTTTTCTACAAATTCAGAAACATACTGCCACTTTGCCAACACTGCCTTTATGTCTAGAGATAGCCTTCTCCGCTACACTGTCCTCCTCCGGAGAACCAATTTCTTCCACCAAATGCTGCATGCTCCTGAAGCTGCAGGAGTTCATCTGTCGTCAGTTCCTCTGAGTGTTCCTTGATGAAATCGTTTATGTCCCCATCGTCAACCTCGAGGCCCATGGACTTGACAAGAGATACTATCTCCTCGACTACAGGTGTCTCAGACTCAAACCCCTCAAAGTCTCTTTCGGATACGCAGTCAGGCCATAGTTTCCTCCATGCTGAATTCAGTGTTCTCCTCATTACATCCTGCCAGGCCATATCGATGATTTTCTGGCAGTTAACAATGTTGTAGTGCTCCTTCCAAACCTCACAAAGGGTTAGATTTGTATTTTCAGTAACTTCAAAGCACCGACGAAACAGGTGTTTGGTGTACGATTTCTTAAAAAGAGAAATCACTGGTTGGTCCATGGGCTGCAAGATAGGGGTGGTGTTGCATGAAAGATCCAGGATATCATCTCCGAGGTTAGGAGGGTGAGCAGGAACATTGTCGAGGATGAGGAGGGCCTTGAGAGGAAGATTGTTCTCCAGAAGGTACTTTTTCACGGTTGGTCCGAAGAGAAGGTTGTCCCACGTGTTGAAGAATTGCCTGGTGATCCAGGCTTTAACATTTGCCCTCTACATGACCTGCAGCTTCTCTTTCAGGATATTGTGTGACTCGAACGCCTATGGGCTTTCGGAATGGTAGACAGGGAGTGGCTTAATCTTCAAGTCTCCATTTGCATTGCCACAAAGGGCAAGAGTTAGCCTATCTTTCATAGTCTTGTGGCCTGGCATTTTCTTCTCCTCTGCAGTTATGTAGGTTCTTCTTTCTCAAAAAAAGGCCAGTTTCATCACGGTTGAATACCTGTTGTGCGATGAGCTGACCGAATTCACGCACGAAATCCTCAGCTGCCTTCTTGTCAGAACTTGCTGCTTCTTCATACTTGATGATGCTATGAACACCGGTCCTCTTCTTGAAATTATTGAACCTGCTGCGACTGATGTTTCCTCTGTTGATGTTCCAGGGTTCTGCTTCAGGAGATCCCCATACAGCACTCGTGCTTTCTCGCAGATGATGGTCTCCGTAATCATATCCCCTGCGAGTTGCTTCTCATTGATCCACAGGAGAAGCAACTTTTCCATCTCTTCGTGGACAGATGTGCGTTGCTTGAAGAGCCTGGGGACATCCTTTGCTGTTGTAACGGCCTTGATCTTGTCCTTTTTCTTCAGGATGGTGCAGATCATCGACGTGCTTCGGTCATATTCTCATGCTATGTCCACTACACGCACTCCTCTCTCATGTTTATCAATGATTTCCTTCTTCAATTCTATTGGAATCAGTTTTTTTCTTCTCAGCACTGTCCTTTGGCCTAACCTTCTTAGGAGCCATGGCTAACAAACTAATTATTATAAAATAATAGCAAAAATCACACAAAACTAAATAAAACACTGGGAAAAACACAATAGGAATGCTGACATGAGATAAACACGTGAACTGAGCGAGTGGAGGCTGCACTTGTTGGGAGAGTGTGTGTGAGCTCAGCGCCGACTAGTGATCGGTGGTATGATACTTGCTTGTACTGCGGATTTCCACTCGTACTTCAAGACAAAAACTTTGCACGAGCCAAGGCTAGTACAGCAAATTACTCATACAATGGTGCACTCGTACTGCAAGGTTCTACATTATATATATATATATATATATATATATATATACATACAGTAATGCCCAAAGTTAGAGAACGAAAATAAAAAAATAAAGATATTTACATTTCTACTTCATATTTCCGAATGGGATTTTTGCTGTATATACTTTAAAGTATGTTCATTATTTACAATAAATTTTGTAGGAAATAATTTATAATAGAAAAAATGTTTATTTGAAAAATACAAGATGAACAAAATTAGATAAGGTATGACATCAAATTCAAGAAATCAAAATTTTGCCAGAAATTTTTACCATCAATATATTAATGAGATGTGTACATTCCTTTATTTCCAATGACTTCAGCATGTCTCTGTCCACAGGATTTGACCAACTTCTCACATTGTTCTGACGTAATTTTATTTCATTCTTCCTGGAGTTTTTCCACAAAATTGTAACCTTCACAGGTCGGTGCTCTCTGTTCTTATCGCCAAGTATCTTCCATAAGTTTTCAATGGGATTAAGGTCAGGGCTCTGAGCTGGCCAACGCCTCACAGTAATATCTTCAGCTTCGAACACCTCCTTAACTAGTTTAGCACTGTGACATGTGCATTATCCTGCATAAAGATTGGCTGATGAGTTGGAGATGACCTCAAAGCTGGCACAACACGCTGCAGAATGATGTTTTTGTATATGGCTGCATTCACATTACCATGGATCTGAATCAAAAGCCCAACACCTGCTGCAGAAATCATTCCTCACACTATTAAACCCCCCACCTCCAAACTTCTGATTTCTTCATGCATTTAGGGAGTATTCTTTCACCTTTACGACGTCTCACATACTGTCTACCATTGGAGCCAACCAAATTGAACTTGCTTTCATCACTGAAAAACACACATGACTAGTTGTCTGTCCAAAGTACATCCTTATTGGCAAAGATTAACCTTGCTTTTCAGTTCTTCATACTGATGAGATGTTTAATGGCATGAAGTCCGACTTCCTTCAAACGACGAGCCACAGTCTTCCAAGACATATTCACTCCATAATCAGGATTAACTTGGTGAGAAATTCCTGCAGCAGTATTGAAACGGTCTCTTAACGACAGCCTCTGAATCACTCGGTCTTGTCGAACACTTGTTTTCTGCGGTCTCCCTCATTTTTCTAATGACACAAACAAGCTTGTTTCTTCATAAAGCTTGAGTATTCTTGAAACAACATTCTTTGATTTGTTAATGTCCCTGGCGATAGCAGAAATTGCCATTCCTTCTTTTTTCAATGTAACCACTCACTTCCCGAGGCTTTCATCAACTTTACGTCAGATTTCCATGATTATTAATTCAATTACTGTTCAATACAAATCTTCGCACTGTTAGGTCAACTTAGTTTACATTGGTCGGAGTGTTGCCAGATTTTACTTTTTGTTCATCTTGTATTTTTCAAATAAACATTTTCTTTATTATAAATTATTTAGTTATTAATCACTTTCTACAAACTTTATTGTAAATAATGAACATATATTAAAGTATTATACAATAAAAATCCCATTCGGAAAAATGAAGTAGAAATGTAAATATCTTTAATTTTTATTTTTGTTCTCTAATTTTGGCCACAACTGTATATATATATATATATATTTATATATATATACTCATACACAGGGTGTCCATAAATTACATTTACAATTTAAAAAATTCATTTTCATTAAAAGTCAGAGGTAATAGTAAACACTTTTTAAAGACAGACAAAATTCAAATATTAAAACATTAATAATATTTATTTAACATGCAAAGAAGTTAATTGATGGTTATCAGCATTGATAGATGCAATAAATTGTGGAAGTTATAAAGATAATTTTATGAATGCCCTTATTTAACTATACTACCCTTAATACCTGCCTTAAAGATGGGGAAAATTAAATTTGAGCAGAACTTGTTTCACTCCTTAATTGAATATTCAAATGACATAAGCCATGTTAACAATGATTTAAAATAACTTGAGTTATTTTTAATGTGCTCATGTTTTTTTTTATATCAACATTGTATTATATAATGAGGTAAAAAATGAAAAGCTATACGAGAAAATCCTAGTCAATTCTATATTTCTGAGATGAGGAATTTATATATTATGTATCAGTTGGAGTGGTGTCCTCATTTTGATTGTTGCTTTTCACTACATTTCGGATGTTGTACACTCCAACCTTTTTCAAGTGTATTATGACTCACCTTAGTGCCTTGCCTTGGATTGATCTCAGAACTTTGAGGTGACTACACTGCGTTAAGCAGAGCAAAGCACTAAGGTGAATCACAAGATACCTGAAGAAGGTTGGAGCATACACAGCCGAAACATAGTGAAAGCAGCAACAATGATGAGGAAACCCCACCGACTAATACATAATATAAAATCTTATTCATTTTAGAATATTCTAATTTAACCCTTTAGCATTTAAACCGGCCATATCCGGCCAAAATAGTCTATCTGTTTTATGTTCAAGCTAGCCAGATCAGGCTTCTTACATCAACCTTACAAGATAATGCATTATTAGTTCAAAATAATGTGAATAAGAAAGCATCACTTTTGACAAAATAATGTGAATACTAAAGGGTTAACATCTATGTCTACAGGATTTCTGTATATACAGTATTCTCTGCAAAACATTTTCCATTTTTATTTAATTTAATTTATGTGTTTCAGCCCAAAGGTCATGGCACTGCCAGTGTTATCACTTTTTCAATGGCCATTCTTTTGTGATTGGCTTTTGGTGAAGAAGGGAATTCAATATTACTGCCCTCTTTTGTGTTCTTTTCTGTGATATAGGTTCATCTGGGACATTGAACAGCAGCAGGTCGTGTTGTTTCTTGAAAACATCTACCCCTACTCTATGTAGATCTCTCAGATGTTCTGGCAAGGTATTAAATAGCCATGGACCTTTGTATCCCAAGCTATTGCAGTACATGGTCCTCACCCTAGACTGAATGGCTGGAACCTTTGGAACAGTGCAGTAACATCCAATTTAGGGGCTGGTATAGCTCCCGATGCCAAAGTTTGGTGCCAACCACTCAAGGATCTTCCATATGTATATCACTGCATATCTCTCCTGTCTTCACTCCAAGGAGTAGAGTGGTAACTCTTTCAATCTCTCCCAGTAGCTCAGCTGTTCCATTGATGCAATTTTCTTGGTGTAGCACCGCTGAATTGCCTCAAGCTCCTCTATTAATTTGACACTGTGGGGTGACCACAGTTGAGAGCAGTAGTCCAGGCAGCTGAGAACAGATGTCCTCCATAAAACCAGCAAGCATAGTTTCCTGGTCTCTTGTTCTGAAATTTCTCAGGATCCATCCGACCATCTGTCTACTACTGTCCAGCAGCTGCTGTCTGCACTGTCTACATATCATTTCCTATTGGGAGAAGTACATGCACCATACACATATTTTCCAAGGTGAAGGCATCATATTTTGTGACCTGATCTTGTGTCTTTGTTGATCCTGATGTAATTGTTTGTCTCCCTAGGGACAGTTATCCCTGGCCTTGGGGTGAGCGAAATGAGTACTGCTCACATGGGATTTGTGATGAGCAAATCTCCAGCCTGTCCCAATGTCTCCATGCTAGCAGGTACCCTCTTTGCATAGAACTTACAGACTGTTTGGGCTTTTCTCTTGTTCAGAACCTTTGTTTTTGCACTCGCCTTGGACCTATGGCCATCCTCAGCTTGCTTGCTTGTGCTTTCATCTGCTTCTGTTTTTTTCTGGTGGACCTTTACTTAGCTGCTGCTGTTCTCCTTGGGCTCACAGTTGTTCAGAGTGCTGATGTCTGTTTTGTTGTGTTTTTCTCTCACAGCATCACCCTGACCCTTCTCAGATTCCATTGAGTTAGTTGGGAGTGTGTCAGTGGTTTCTTCTTTAGCTTTTTGTGTTTTATATTCCTCATTGAATATATTGTCTAGTAACTCAATGTGCAGTTTAATCAAGTCAAACAAACAAATGAATTCATTCTTTTTCCTTTCAATTTGAGTCATGGTTTGGTGAAAACCAAAGCACTTCAGGATCTCCACAATTTGAGTGTTTGGTGGCGATCCTTCTACTAACTTCCATGCAAGGAGCATTGTTGTTATTTCCTCAAGCTGACAGTTTCTTTGTATTTTATAGGTGATGCTTTCTTTGGTGTAGTTGGCTTTGTTGAGGTCCATGTTGCTGAGATAGGGAGGAAGAGAGGGAGGTAAAGGTAGTCAAGAGAGAGGAAGGGAGAAAAGGTGAGAGAAAGAGAGCAATGTAAATGGAAATGCAGAGACAGAGCAAAAAAAGTTGAGATGAGAGAAATTGATAGGTAGAGGGATTTGTATTAACTCAACCACATGGTAAGCTGACCATGATCTTTTGACGTCTGAAAATTCCTTACAACTACGTAAAGGTTGATTGAATTAAAATACTTTTTTTTTAATTATGGTATAATGGTAGTAATATATTTAAACCAGAGACTACTTAGATTTCAGTTCAATTCGATCTAATTGCAATTTTTCATGGTTTTCCAGAAGCTTAACTTCATACATTTAACACACCAGTCCCATCTTTATATATCGGTACCATTTCTCCATCATTCATCCCTATACCTCTGCCACTTCACCATGCCTGACCTTCACTCCTTCCTCCAGCAACTCCACTTACTTTTCTCCCGTTTCCTTTCCAACTGCCCTCCTCAATGCCTGCAACCCTCAATACACCTCTCTCATTTGCTCTTCAAAAAACCCACTACTGTAGTCACATCTCTTTCCTGAGATGTTGCCTCAGTCATCCCATCATACCCCATGGTTTCCGCCTGAAGTTTCACGCCACCCTCTACTCTTCTCCCTTCACCGAACCCATCCTCGCATGCACTTCTTACCTTCTCATCCGTGCCACTATCCATTCCACTCTCTCCCGCATTCACTTTCTGGATAACCAACTCCCCCATGCTTACCTTCTCCTCTCTTTGCCCGCCCTTTTTTTTCACCTAACCTATTCTCTGCTTCTTGCTGGGCCTCAACCACCAACTCTTTAACTTTCGCACACACACTAAAAACTGCAAACTCCAACCCTCCCTCACACCTCCCGCCCCTGCGCTCGCTCCACCCCTCCACTTCACACCCCAGCCTTCCTCTCCTCCTCGACACAGCTTCCAGGCCAGTTCAGCATCCTAGACTTGTTCGTGAACGACTGCAACCACTTGGTCAGTCGGTTCAATTTTCACAAAAGATCACGCCAAGTAAACCTCAGTTGCGCCGAATTGATGTCTCTTCACAACCTCCGTCGCTGGGACAACATCATCATCAAGCCGACTGACAAAGGTGGAGTTGTAGTGGTGTGGAGCGCCGACCTATACAAAGAGGAAGCGTTCCGACAGCTTCGGAACCCCGCATTCTATCGCCTCCTCCTCTCTGATCCCACCTCCTCTTGTTACATAGATGATTGTGTAGGCGCTACCTCCCTCTCCCGCAAGCAACTCACTAACTTTATCTTTTTCCTTCCCTCGAGTTCACCTCTGTCATCTCTGACACTTCTGTCAACTTCCTCGACATCTCTCTCTCTCTATTAAACTCCTTGCCCACTCACTCACCATCTCCACCTTCTTCAAACCTACCGACTCCCACCTCTACCTCAGCTTTTCCTCCTCCCACCCCTCCACCTAACCTCTTTGTCGGAAACTCCTACGGGCCTTCCGTCGTCTCCAATCCAATCCCTCTGCCCTCCTTCAAATGCGCCCGTAACCTACACGATTTACTGGTTCGTAGCTCCCCTTTCTCTACGTCTACCCATACTGGATCCTTCCCTTGCACCAGACCCCGTTGCCACACCTGTCCTTTCATCACCAACATCACCTCCCTCACGGGAACCAACCAACATATTCACCATAGAATTTGGTCTATTGCATCCAATGTAATAGATGTCGGTTAGTCAAATCGTCGACTAGCCGACCGATTTACAAAACCTTTTTGGGATATCCTTATACAGAAGAACACCCCTGTCGCCCGCCATTTTTTTCTCTTCCGGTCATTCCACCTCACACCTAACTATCTTCAGCCTGGTCCTGCACCTTGGATCCACCAACACCAGACTGCAGCTTGAACAGCTCTACATTTTCTCCCTCCAAACCCAAACACCACTGGATTTGAACTCGACCTGTTCCACACACAATCATTTCTTCAACTAATGAACAAAGAATATAGGAAAATATAAACAAACTTATATTCCTACATACCCACACACCATTTCTATATACCCTTTTTTTTTTATATATTTGTCTTTATTGCTCAATTTAACCTTTTAATTTTAATTTCAAAAAATTTTTTTTATTTTTTTGCATTTTTAATTATTTATATTTATTTTTATTTGTATTTTTAATGGTTTTCATTATTTATTCATATTTTTTGAAGGCGGCGAGCTGGCAGAATCGTTAGCACGCTGGGCAAAATGCTTAGCGGCATTTAGTCCGTCTCTACGTTCTGAGTTCAAATTCCGCCGAGGTCGATAAAATGAGTACCAGTTTAATACTGGGGTCGATGTAATCGACTAAACCCCTCGCCCCAAATGGCTGGCCTTGTGCCTAAATCAGAAACCATTATTAAGGCGGTGAGCTGGGAGAGTCATTAACAGGTTGGACATATAAGGCTTAGCGAATTTTTTTCTCTCTAGCGTTCTGAGTTCAAATGCTGCCGAGGTCTACTCTGCCTTTCATACTTTTCAAGGTCGATAAAAAATACCAGTCAGTTACTGGAGTCGGTGTAATCGACTAGCCACCCCCACCCCACTAAAATTGCAAACCTTGCGCCAACATTTGAAATATTTTAATAAAGCGGTGAGCTGGCAGAATCGTTAGCACGCCGGACAAAATGCTTAGCGTCATTTCGCCTGTCTTTACGGTTTTAAATTCAATTACTCCTGAGTTCGATTTTCCCTTTCATCCTTCCGGGGTTGTACCAGTCAAGTACTGGGGTCGATATAATCAACTAGCCTCCGCCTCTCACCAACATTTCAGGCCTTGTGTCTATAGTAGAAAATACTACTACTTCTTCTTTCTTCATCTATTTCCTTAATCTCCCTTCTTCTTCTTTCTTCATCTATTTCCTTAATCTCCCTTCTTCTTCTTCTTCCTTCATCTATTTCCTTAATTTCCCTTCTTCTTCTTCTTCTTCTTCACTAATGTATGTGAAGTGAGACATATTTGAAGTGAAAAAAATATGCATCTCAGACAAGCACGAGTCTTCAGCAGTAGAAATGCAGCAGAAACGAGAATATGCCACATTCATGCCTTTCCGGAGGGGGCAGGAGTGGAAGTCAGAGACGATATTGAAAGAAACTAATACAAAACTATCAATCAAAGCCAGTTGTATGGGCGACATAGTTATAAGAATGGTCGTTGATCTTTGTACAGATTTCGCTAATGACTTTGTTCTCTCGGTTAACTGGAGACTTAGCAGAAACTATTCCATTCGACTCATTAATAAGAATTGTTGGCACGTTGACATGCGTGATTGCGTGGGCTGTTTATCTTTCAATGTACATACAAATGCATCATCTCTGCATCATGTATATATTTATGCGAATGTATGCGTGAATAAATGTATGTAGGCGTGTGTGCATGTATACACACACACAAACATGTATGTATATGCAGAAATATGTAGACATATATACACATATTTGTGTATTTAAATACGGGTGAGTAATTCACATGCGAATAATGTCATAAAAACCAACTACCTATTTAGTCGTTGTGTACTCTCTGCCATTCAACATTTAGTTAATATGAACTTAGATTGTACAGTGTGGGTTGGGTCTGTATGTACTTATTAACCATACATGCACACAAACATTTGTATGTATGTAAGCACGTATTATTATTATTAAGGCGGCGAGCTGGCAGAATCGTTAGCACGCCGGGAAAAATGCTTACGGCAATTCTTCCATCTTTACGTTCTGAGTTCAAATGCCGCCGGAGCCGACTTTGCCTTTCATCCTTCCGGGGTCGATAAAGTGAGTACCAGTTACGAACTGTGGTCGATAAAATCGACTACGCCCCTCCCCCAAAATTTCAGGCCTTCATGCCTAGTATAGAAAGGATTATTAGAACTCTCTATAATGAATTCCTATTTTTTTCATGCCAATAGCAAGGAAGATTTCATGAAACCTTCATGAGAACACTTAAAGAATAATTGTAACTATATGTAAGAAATATCCTCAATTACTGCTTAAACTTTCGAAGATCAGGAGGTTCAGCTAAACAGCAAAATTATTAAAAACTTCCAGAGTGAATGATTACTTTAGAAGTGTTGACTCTACAACATATAACGACCAAGATGTTCAGTATTTACTTGAATTTTATAATTCTCTCTATATCAGTGGTTTACTGCATCACATTATGAAAGAAATCATCAGTGAACCGATAGTCGTTCATAAATATTGAGAATAAAACAGTCAGTTTAAAGGTACAAGTTATAGAGTATGATCTGCAACTGAAACCGATAAACACAGTGATGAGGTTTTAGGCAGGCCGTACTTTGCTGTATGTCTGTATCAACATGCAACCATACCATACAGGTTTGCCATGCAGATTAAGAAGACGGTAGTTCCATCAAAGACTCACGTTTGTCATGTCAATAAGCAAAAGTAAAAAGAGGCTCAGCTTATCAAGATGAACAGCTTATCAAGATGTAGAATTTATTTTCCTACTTCGGCGTTCACATACGGTCATATGTATGTATTGTCAGTTGCGTTGGAAATTCTTTGCAAGGTGTGCCGGTGATGAAAATAGAAAATTTAGAACACTGTTGTCTCTACAGAGATTGTTTGAATTTAAAAGAAAACAAGTGTGTTTATGGAGGCATGAAGATAATGTTATATAAAGAAATACTTACAAAAATAATATGTATTTAATATATTAAATGATTAATTTAATTTCAGTCGGTGTCACTTTATGAAACCATATTATGTATTCTCTCTGGAACACAACAGGTCAAGTTTTGCAAGTACTAATAAAAGCATATTCACTAATTCTCAGACGAGGGGGATTTTAATTATATGACTATTACACTAATATATTGAATATGTTATATATAAAAAGAAAAGAAAATTCATAAACACAAAACTAGGAAGAGAAATATTGTAGGGTTTAATATCTCCAACCATGAACGTTTGTTTCAGTGTTCCCTAAACCTTAAAAAAAAAAAGCATTTCTACGGAAACCATAGGTATTATAAGAACTTCAGTAGCAGTAGTATTTATATAAGCTAAAGTTTCACGTAAAACTTCTCTGTTTCCATAGGTTATATAAAGCCAACAGAACATTCCGGTGCAAAAACGAAAACTTTCGTCCTACATGTAATTACAACAACCCTACTAAGTCTGTAAACGGTAAGAGCCTTTCTAAAAATGTTTGTCAAGAAAACGCTCTCTTTGGAAGTCACAGTAAAACAAATAGCTATATCACGCTTTAAACATTTATTAAAAACCAGATTCTCATAGCATATATATGTGTGTGTGTGTGTAGTTGAAAATTGTACAACAAAAAAAAATGCAAAAGACAGAGACAGGTGAATGAACAACAATCAAGGTGTATTAGTTTGACGCTTAGGTAAAATGGAAGAGTCTTTTTACGTTTTGAGCCAACGCTCTCCTACAGAAAGGAATGAGGAAAGACGACAGATGGAGAGAGGCAAAAAACGTGTCTGGATTAGAGAGAGAGAGAGAGAGAGAGAGAGAGAGAGAGAGTAGGAGCCGTGTGTATTTGAGGACAATTATCAGTATATTACACTCTTCAAACCAATTAAAATGTTTTTGTTCTTCTTAGATCCACCATGGCAAAATAAAATGCTTGATACAAGAAATGAAAAGACATACAATCATTGCTGCCATATGTACGAAACACAGCGATTTAGAAGTTACCATATTTCTAAATGTTGAAAGATCTCTTGTACACAAAATTCAGATGGAATTGGAAGCTTCTGCCGGGAATGATTCAACTGTATCAAAGAAAAAACAACATTCTAAATGTTTGAACTCTATAAGGACACTGCAATTCATCCAACGAATTCAAAACATTATCGATCTCAGAAAATCAATGAAGGCCATCATGTCACTCTCATTGGTTTGTATTTTCTTCCTTTTGGGGGCAACGTGAGTATACAATGGACAGTGAGCGGTATATCGAGACAGTCAAAAGCTTAAAGATGTCATTAAGGGGCAGAATCTGATAAAGAATTTGAAAATTGTCCACATTCACCATCACAATGTCTTTGGCGACAAATCCGGCAACTAGAAAGTTAGGATGGTTATTGTCTCCCCCGTCCCACACCCACCCCATCACACCATTCACCCCATATACTGTAGTGACTGGACCTGGGCTCCTCCGACTTCCATCTTTTTTTTTGATCCAATGAAGGGCAGTTTTATCGGGGACAACGATTTGATGACACAGATGAAGTGAAAAAGGGTACAACAGTGCACACCTGAAATTTTACAAAGAGGATTTGAGATTTAGATACAACAATGTCGCATATCATCAATCACTTGAGACGGAGATTATGTTGAGTTGTACGTTTGTACAGAAGAAAAGTTATGTGATCAATATGTGCACTTTGAAAGACCTATTCGAGTTTATAAAAAACGTTATGCCAACTATTGCATTACTTTCGGTATAACACACACACACACACACACACACACACACACACACACACACACACACACACACACACACAAACACACA
>JAOPUL010003242.1:9961160-9974255 GCA_027564515.1 Octopus rubescens | reverse complement strand
GATACTTCTTTCTGACACAATACTGTTCTGCCTCTGGTCAACCAACCTGAGATTTCTGTGTGGTCTTCAAGTAATGTACATAATTGTTTCACTACCCTTTCATAACATTCAGTAAATTTCTTCACCCAATAGCCCTGAATTCCTCTGAGTCAGCCACTTTCCAGTTGTTCATCTTTCTACTTACACATTGAACATCCTCCTTGCTTATGGTTTCATTCAGGTTATGTAGCCACTCTGTCTTAGTGTTGTGTGTTTCCTCTTTCACCTGTATTTTGATTTTCCTCTATATTTGGGGGTCTTGTGTCTTTTTCTGTTTCTCTGTTTATTTCTTGATAAAAATCTTTTCTTGGTCTACTTTGACGAGTCTGTTTTGTCTGTACCATTCGATTCTCTGATCCTATTTAATGATTTTTGCTCTTTTCACTTGCAATTGCTGTTTCAGCTCCTCAATTACTGCAGGTAACCCTTTAAAAGTAATACCATAATTTTGTTCCAGCATATCATACATGCGATGATTCTGCAGTTCTCCTTTCCAGTACTGACAAATCACTCTGTATCCTTTTTATGTCTCCAAGGATCCTTCTCTTCTACCATGGTTCATTGTTTATCCTTCTGTTCTATCTATTCCTATTACTTAGTTGACATCTTACTTCAAATTCCATATTTTCTGCCACCATTATACTTGCTGATTTTATAAGTTTTGGTGATGTTATTTGTGTGTATATATTTTAAGATTCTGTTTACTTTTCCTCTTTGCTGCTTCAGTTTCCATTGGTCCACTTCCTTAAAGTTGCATATCTTAATGCTCTTCTAGTCATTATGCATTGCGCCCTACTACTTTCATCCTTCTACTCTTTCCAAGCCTGTCTCTTAGCCTTGACTGTCCTCTCAACCTTATCATTCCACCACCATGTTACTATTGGCTTGGTTGGGTCTTTGCTCCAGTCACATCATTTCATCTGTTGCCTTAAGCAGGTTATTATGCCAAAATTCCCAGTTGTCACCTATGCTACAAGTATTTAAATCTACTTCCCTACATTCATGTGCAACTATCAGAATTTCTCTAAACCTATTCCCAATTGGTGAATCTTTTAGCTTCCAGACCTTCCTTCTCTATATTGTTTTTCTCTTTTGTGTCTGCGTATCTGCAAATTCATTATCATCATCATCATCTTTTAACGTCCGTTTTCCATGCTGGCATGGGTTGGATGGTCTGACCAGAGCTGGCAAGCTGGAGGGCTGCACCAGGTTCCAGTCTGATTTGGCTTGGCTTCTACAGCTGGATGCCCTTCCTAACGCCAAATTATTTTATCTAATTATATATTTATTATACTAGTGTGTTTTTGTAGTTAAATATTGGTATACAATTATGAAACTGAATTGTAGAAAGTGTGTGCCAGGAAAGACACCCATCTGTAGGAAACTCTATCCCGTCGTCTTGTTTGACTCACACAAACATGGAAAATTAGATACTAAAACAATGACAATGACGACTCTGTGTGTGTGTGCGCGCGCACGCACGCGTATATGCCTGTGTGTGTGTGCGCGCACGCACGCGTATATGCCTGTGTGTGTGTGCGCACGCACGCGTATATGCCTGTGTGTGTGTGCGCGCACGCACACGTATATGCCTGTGTGTGTGTGCTTTTTATGTGTAACTTAAAGTTCTTTGAAAGGTGTTCTCACATAATTTATTCTTGGTCATATACATCATCATCATTAAGCATCCATTTTCCATGCTGGCATGGGTTAGGTGGTTTGACTGGAGACTGGCAAGCCGGAGAGCTGCACCAGACTCCAGTTCGTTTTGGCTTGGTTTCTACGTCTTGATGCCCTTTCTAACACTGACCACTCCAGAGAGTCTACCGGATGCCTGTAACGTGTCACCCGCACGAATGTTTTTAACGTGCCACTGGCACGAGTGTTTTTAATGTGTATGGAAAAAATTGATGTTAAATGAACAAACAAATGTACATATATATATATATATATATAATCACACAATCTCTTTTTCTCCAAATCCCCTTCATCATTTTCATTTCAGGTATTCTCTTACTTTATTTTGAAACAAGGAACATCAAAAGCAGCTCTAGTTTGCTGTGGAATTATTATTGGTGGTTTTCTATTAGGAGTGGACCAAGAAGGAGTATCAGGTAAAGTATACTACACTGTTACAAGTATTTTCTGATAAAAGTTAAAAAGCAAAATGAAATTAAATTGGAAATTCTTCTGTTATCATTTGAGTTGTGTCTTGGATGTTATTGTTTTGTGTGCACTTTTTATTAACTACTTAATTTAACTCCTACTTGTCTTGTTTTTCTGGGGGCGTGAGGGAGGTGAGGGAACTACCCAGTACTTCTAAGGATCCACAAGCGTTTTAGTTACATATCTTTCTGAAGTCCAAGTTTTAGAAAGATTTTCCTATAAAAATCCAAGTTGGTAAGATTGGTGCTGGTGTGTTTATGTCCCCGTAACTTAGTGGTTCAGCAAAAGTGACCGATAGAATAAGTACCAGGCTTAAAAGAAAAAATATGTCATTTGACTAAAATTCCTCAAGGCAGTGCCCCAGCATGGCTGCAGTCTAATGACTGAAACAAGTAAAAGATAAAAGATGCATGGTGAGAACAAAGAATTCATTGGTTACAAATTTCCAACAAGCCAGTCACTGTTTCACTGCATTTATGATGTGTTTTTGTTTGAATGTACTGGTTTATTGGTTTTCTCACCACTGTATACATTCTTTACTGTGATATATTATTAAAAGACTCTCTCTCGCTTTCTCTCATACACACACTCATAGCCAACATATTTCTGCAGTTTCTGTCTACCAAGTTTTATTCACAAGGCATTGTAGAAAATTCTTTCAAAAGGTGCTGTACAGTGGTATCAACTAAGAACCACAGGCACAAAGTAAACTTTCTAACCATACAGCCTGTAAAAAAACAGAAATTAACAACCGATCCTTGAAATTCTTTGGAAACTTAAGAGTCAATTTTTTATATCAATAACCAATTCCAGAATAAAAACTGTTGCATTTAAAAGAATTTTTTTTATTTATCATTCAATCAGAAAATGAGGATAGTACATACAATGTTTTAGGTCTTCTGAAACTGAAAGATAATGATCTTGCAGTTTGATACTAATGCAGTTAAGTTAAACATTTAAATTTCAATTAATATTATGGGCATTTATTTAAACGTTGATTGAAATACCTGAAGATCAGAGGTTCAGGGGTTGATTTTATTTTATTATCTTTAGACTTTTATTCTTTCTGTGGTATAATTCTCTTGATTGAAAACCCACCTGTTTATATAGTGTCCATCACCATTTGACGTCTGCTCTCCATGCTGGATGGTTTAACGGGAGTTGGCCAGCTCGAGGGCTTCCCAGGCTCCATTTGTCTGTTTTGGCATGGTTTCTACAGGTGGATGCCTTTCCTAATGCCAACAACTTTACAGGGTGTACTGAGTGCTTTTACATGGCATGGGTGCTTTTACATGGCACCGGCACGGGTGCTTTTATGTGGCACTGTCATGGGCGCTTTCTATCATAATTTAATGTGAGAACTTTCTTTTATGTCCCTTTATACCAGTCAACAATGAGCTAATGAGGGAGCTTCTATTTAGTTGCTCGATCTGTAAGAAAGAATTAAACTATATCATAATATCAGAGACTGAATTGATATATTTAAGAAGAAAACTTTTACAACATATCTATTGTATTGCAAATATTCAACAATGTGTTTAATACTTTAGACTCTTCAAAAAAAAAAAAAAGATTATCAAATATGTCATCCATCCTATCTATATTTTCTATTTTTTTTTTTTTGTAGGTTCGTTAAGTCTTACTGGAGTGATATTTGGGGTTCTTGCTAGTGCCAGTGTGGCTCTGAATGCCATCTATACAAAGAAGATTCTTCCAATGGTTGACCATAACATATGGCGACTCACCTTGTACAACAATGTCAATGCAACAATCCTCTTTCTCCCTTTAATCCTCTTTAATGGTGAACTACCCACTGTAATCAGTTTCCCTTATATCAGGAGCCTACATTTCTGGAACATAATGACTATGAGTGGCATCCTTGGTTTTGCCATTGGTTATGCAACCGGTCTTCAAATCCAGCTTACATCACCTCTCACACACAACATCTCTGGTACTGCCAAAGCCTGTGCCCAAACTGTTGTTGCAGCAATCTACTATACTGATAATCGGTCATTACTGTGGTGGGTAAGTAATGTGACAGTGTTGCTTGGGTCTGGTGGTTATACAGAGGTGAAGCGAAGAGAAATGAAGATTGCCCACAAAGAAGAGAGACAGATTTTGACTGAGGAAAAAGAACCCCAAGAAATAACTGTTAAATAATTTATCAGGAATTTTATTTATTATTATTATTATTATTATTATTGCATTTTTTCTTTCTGGTCATATGGTTTAATGGCCAAATTTATTAAAAGAAGGAAAAAAAAACAATAATGGGTGACCATCTGCTGGAAAGTTTTAGATAAAAGACCACATGAAATGGACAAATTCTTTTTAAAATATGGAATTTAAAAAAGAAAAAAAAAAGAGGGAAACTATAAATTCATGGAGAAATTTTTGTTTAATTGTAGTATATTTATCTCTAACTATAGGTGTGTGAATACATGTGTATGTATGAAATGTATTATGTAGGAGATGAATTATATTTTGTTGATATTATCAGTTTTACAGTGGTAAAAATTAAGTAAATGATCTGTAAAAAATTGTGTATTGTTTCTCTCTGACTGACATGCAGCCAATGCACTGACTGACTCCCTTACTTCACCTAACCAACTAATGATTCACACACACATACATTATTCATCCGAGGGAAGTGGGTTTGTAGGAATATAATGCTGAATGAAATATCTATCAATATTTAACTTTATTTTTCTATGTTCTACATTCAGATTCTGCTGTGCTGAGAGTTGGGTCTGCTTTGCCTCTAGGTCCAATTAAATAAACAGCCCCATTCTGTTGATATACTAGAATTGATTCAATGTATTATCTATCTCCCTTCAACTTCAGAAACTATCCTTTTGTTTAACTTTATTGTTTAATTTTAACTTTTGTTTAATTTTATTACTGAGCACTGTTATGCAGCAAAAGATATAAATGTCAACAATTCCTTATTGTGACCTGTTTTCATCTCCTAGTTCTTCACTTATGCTGCCGATGCTTTCTGGGAAATAAATGAATACACAACCACCCATCATCTCATTACCTTTTTTTTTTTAATGAAATTAATAGTGCATTGGAGTAAACAATTGATAGCATTCAGTTTTGGCTTCTGTATTTTGAGTTCAAGTCCAGATGGAATTGATCTCATATTTCATCCTTCCAAGGCTGACTAATGTTAAATTCTCCTACATATTACAAGCCTTCTGTCATATGAAAACAAGCCAATATACTGTCTATTGACTCATTCAAGTTTGATAAACAGTAAATTCAGTTGCTTGCCTTTTCCTTATTAGAGGTCACTGTCAATGTGGTGGTTGCATCCTATTTAACTTCTGAACAGATGGAAATAAGGGTTGCATTCATGACTTTCACAAAGGCTTTAACCCTTTAGCATTTAAACCAGCTATATCCGGCCCAAATATTCTACATGTTTTACGTTCAAATCAGCTAGATTCGGCCTCTCACACCTACCCTACAATGTTAATCTAAAAATAATCACATCCTCAAAATCTCAAAGCTACAAGATAATACATGATTAATTCAAAATAATGTGAATAAATAAGCATCACAATTGGCAGAGTAATCTGAATGCTAAAGGGTTAATCATAAAGTGAATTGATGTTAACCAAGAATTAAGACTGGTCTGACAATTTAACTCACTGGAAGCTTAATTCTACCTCTGCAATTAGTGGACAGTGATTTTTTTTTTAATGTTTTGTTGTTAGTGATTGCTATTTTTTTTTTTTTTTTAGCTTTTTTGCTGTGGTGGTTGCTTTTTTATGTTGTCCTTGTGTTGCTTTTGTTCTTGTTGTTTTGTGATAAGGGTGATGTTCTGTGGAGGATGTGTAGCTGGTTGATGGGCTTACTGCCATCTCATAGAGCCTTTCAACTTTGAGTTTGGGACAGTCTTTTTTAGTTTTATTATTCTATTTGCTCTGGCAAAAAAAGACCTCATGCATCAGAAGGAAGAGGTACATCTGTGTATGTAAGTGCATGCATGTTTGTATGTGAGTGTGTACACATGTTTTGATGGCAGAATTGTCTCTGTTGTTATTTTTGGGATTTTCAAGTGTGGTTAGTTATACTACATATGTGGCACATGGGCTTTCTCCTCACCACAGTCTAAGTGCTATTTGAAAGCTCAATTTGGAGATGGATTCAAGTCTCTCTTGATCCAGATGGGTCTAGAGTTCAAGCTTGAGTACTTCCAAAATTGTCATAGCCCCCTCCTCTTCCTGCTGACAGAAAATGGCTGTTAACATTTACCAGATATGTTTCTCAGGTCACATCCATCACCTTTTCTTTCATTTCATGAGGGAACCACACTCCAGTTAAAACTCAGTTTACAGAGTTCTGACACAGATGTTAGTTTACTTTGGCTTACAATAATAACAACCATAATTATATTAATAGCAACAACAACAATAATAATAATTTCTTACATAAGTAAATCCCTATATTTGGCTGGTATTTTATTTTTATCAATCCCCAAAAAGGATAAAAGGGAAAGTTAACCTTGACAGGATTTGAACTCGTATTATAAAGAGCTGGAACAAATATCACAAATTCCTCCTCTCAAAATTGTGCCTACATTATTATTATATAGGGTGGTGGATTAGCAGGATCATTAGAACAAGAGAAAAAGACCCTGGCAATATTTGTTCTGAATTCAAGTTCCACTTTGATCAACTTTGTCTTTCATTTTTTCAGGGTCAATAAAATAAAGTAACAGTTAAGTAATGAAGGTCAATTTAATTGTCTTACTCCCCTTCCTCTCTAAACTTCAGTACTTATGCCTTTGGTCTAAAGGAATGGGCTGCACCCATATACCTTTGCTGGCTGTCTAAAATTAGTTAGATCAATGTTTTGAAGGTTCCTCTTCAATAGCTGAAGCAAACCACATCAGCAAGAGGATATTTTGAGGAGGAAGAGATGTATGTATTTGTTACTTGCAGGGCCTGGGTTTGGATACAGTATGGTGATAAGAAGAGAAGAAATGAGTGAGTTGAAGTAGGGGTGGCAGGAGACCAGCCAGCTCTGAGAAGGAGATGAAAAAATGATTAAATTTGTACTTGTTTCATGGTTAGTTCAGTAACTTTGTGTTGTTCGTGAACCACTGAAGCTCCAGTCTTTCTGGAATGAGTCAGTGGTTTCTTCTCCAGATCTACAGGAAAATCTGACCTCAAAACTTACCTACCAACACTGATACTTACAGTGATGAACTATACCATTCTGCACTACCTACTTATTTAGACATTCAAAGTGTTTGGGATATGAACACAACCAAAGGATGAGCCCTGTTGACTAGTAAATGATGCTACTGGACTCTAACAGAAGAAGACTCTTTGCAGTCACTCAACCTGCTAGAAATAGTTGTCAAAACTCCCTTAAATCTCACCCTATGGAAAAAAGAAGAAATTAACCCATTTATAATTATTATTTTTTAAACACTTCTTTAAATACATATATTCTCATTCATGCACTCACATACACCATTTCAAATGCTGGTTTGAATCAGATCTTCTAGTAAACATTTGTACAAGTTAGATATTTGTGTGTGTGTGTGTGTAGAGAGAGAAGACGTGGGGTGTCAAGTGATGTGAATGTGTATGTATATAACACATGCACTTATGTTGAGCCTATGCAAGAATTTGCATTTAAATGTCCACTGCATATTCCCCCCCCCTCCAAAACAAAATGAGTAATAGTTCAGAACTTATTATTATACCTCTTTCTCTCTCCTTCTTCACACATCACCACTGCCACCTTCACCTCTTTTAATTTTTTTTTCTTCCAGGAGTGGAGGGGTACCATTTTACTTTCCTGAAGAAGGAAAAAAAATATTCATTTTCAAATATCCTCATAGATTTGGGTTTAACATTTTTCATTTTATTTGGTATGAATATACAGAATTCAAAATGGAATTTTTTTCATATATTTTTTAAATTAAGATTCTTCTTGAGGCTAACTTAAATTTATGAATGGTTCTTAAATTTGAGAAATAAATAAATAAATATTTTTCAAATGCTTGCTCTTTCACTTCTGTATTGTGTGTATCTGTATGTGTAATGAAGGTTACTCCTTGGGCTAGCTAACCAAACACTTGTGAGCTACATAGAAACTGTGCAGAGGTTTTATTTATTTAGTTTTTAAGACCATGCCCATTTTTTGTTCTCGATCAGGAAACCAAAATAACCTGTCTAGTACTGATTGTTGTTGCTCATGCTCTGATTGAACAGTTATATGATGAAAGACAGTCTAGCTGTGACCATCCCATTTTCTCCTAAACAGTGCATTTATGACCATATCATTCAATGTGCACTTTCTTTTTAATGCTGTAAATTGTGATTTGATAGAAACTTAGCTGCCTTTACTTGCATGTTGAATAATCACACGCAAGCTCTTGTTTCTAATGATAAAGATGGTATTCAGTTATATGAAACCCTACCCACTTCGAGCAAAACAATAATATTAAAGACTGTGTCAGCTGAAACATCACCAAAATGCATCAACAGAGCTAGCATTAAGCATGCTAGTGATTTTAAGAGTTGATAATCAAGGTTTATTATTATTGCTTGTGTTGGAGGTTGTGTCAACTCCCAAAGGTTTGTTAACTCCACTGAATAAACTTGTCAGTGTTGCAACAGATGCTACTCCTGCAATGATTGGGAAAAATGCAGGATTAATTGTGCTTATGAAAAGTGAACGCAGCTTTCCAGAGTTTCTCCCTGTATTATTCATCATGAACACCTTTTAGCCAGATTATGTTGAATATGAATTTGTAAGGAAATCTGCACTTGAAATTGGGAATTTCATATGTTTAAATGGCAATTTAGAAATTTTAGTGAAAACTGTGTATATATATATATATAGCATTGTGAGATATCTTTCAACCAGCAATGTCTTGAGTAGGTTTGTGAATCTGTTGGAGCCTATTATTACTTTACTTAAAGAAGAAAAAAAAAGATTCAGCCATTTTGAGAAATGTCTTTGGCTATGTACAAGAAGTATGGGGAAACTGCATACACCTTATTTCAGATGCAGAGAAAACTCTTCCTCACCCACCCTATCAGGTTCAAAACTTTAGCCACCCTAAATGTTTGCATGATGAGAGGTAGGTCTGGTGAGCTTGCAAAAATACTAAAGCCGTAGATGAGTAGATATGTGCTGTGTACAAGAGTCAAGATGGAGGGGTGTCTCAGCTAGTTTCATCACAGGTAAGTAACTAGTAATTAAATTCTTCTGGATAGGTAACAGTGGCAAGATGGGTGGAGTTGGCATTCTGATATTGTAGCTGAAGTAGTTAGTGGGTATGGACATTAGGAAAGGTAGCTAGGTTGGTGTTAGGAAGGGCATCCAACCATAGAAACCATGTCAAAGCAGACATTGGAGCACAACAGCTCACTGGATCCTGTCAAACCATCCAACCCATGCCAGCATGGATGATGGACGTTAAAGGATGATGATGAGACTAGTGGTCAGCAAAACTGCTGTGATAGTTAACTGCACCACATTCAGTTATTTTGAGAAATGTCTTTGGCTATGTACAAGAAGTGTGGGAAATAGCACACACCTTATTTTAGTTGCAGAGAAAACTCTTCCCCACCCATAGATGAACAGGACTTTATATAAGGCCCTTTAGCAAACTATTTTGCTAACAGATGACAACAACTTCATCATCATAGCTGGTGATATTAATGGTCATGTTGGGCAACACCATGATGGTTTTTCTGAAGTACATGGTGACTCTGGGTTGGTACAAGAAATGAGAAGAGATCAAGACTCCTAGAACTCTGTGGTGCAAATGATCCTACAATTTGTTACTGGAACATCAGGAAATCACCCAACCACTTGATCACTTACCAATCAGGTGAACTCACAAGCTAGACAATTTCTATTTTCACCAGAAAGTGGGCATGGTGGATGACTAAATGGCAAGTGATTCCAGGTGAAGAATGTATATCTCAACACAGCTTTAAAGTAAGGGACTCAGAGACAAAAGACAATTTGGAGAAGAAAGACCTGGAAGTTGAAAGAGTCCTCCATTGGTCATAGATTCAGAGAAGTAGTAACTGATGCTTATGACAGTAATGAGTAGGGAGATAGAGACTTATAACACTGAGCAAAACTGGCAGTTTTTACAGGACAGTTTCCTGCAGTTTGCAGACCAAAGGTGTAGCTGGTGCAAAGTCCCAACAAAATTCAAGATGGCATGCTGGGTGGGTAGTGGAACTATACTATAGACAGTGCCAAAACAGTAAAGAGACAAGCTTGAAAAGACTGAAAGAGAGGTGGCAATAGAAAAAAACTTTTAGCTAACTGAAAAGAAGCTAAATGTTATGTCCTTGAGCAAGACACTTTAATTTCATGTTGCTTCTTCTACCTGGAGTTGTGACTGATAGATAGTATTAGCAATTGAAAGATCAATGGAAAACATTGTTTCCTCAGTCCAATCTGATGAAGAGTCGACCGTCTATTTTTTATTTTATGTTAGGTATACATAACAAGGGGAGAGACAGAAAAGAATAAGTTTGCCCATGTTCAGAAATGTGACCTGTTTTGGATTGGTAAGACAGTGTACTGGACAAAAGTGAGATATTGTTGGGAGAAGTGCATACAGAATGTGCTTTCACTGATGCAGATAAGAAAGAGGCATGGAAGTGCAACTATGATAAGCTGTTAAATGTGGAGAATGCATGGGGGAGAGAGAATCTACCTCATATAGACCTCACAGAAGTACCAGCCATCCAAGTTGACAGCAATATGGTAGATAGAGCAGTAAGGGATATGAAGGTAGGGAAAACAGCTTTGCTATCCCTATAGTTGCCAGGATGCTTAAAATATCTGGTAAAATAGGGTACAGGATAGTCACTCAAATAGTAAATTAGGTAAAACAGGAAAATGTCACACTCAATAACAAGTACTTGAGTATCATTGTAAATTCGGCCTCACCATGGCTCATGTTAATCACCTCCGACTTGGACGGGTTGATCTCGAGCCTGAGAAGCTTTAAGGATGGGATGATCTGCAGGAGGTCTCTGATGACAGTCTCAGCTGGACCTCCCAGGATTGCATTATCCAGGTACTAGACATTGAAGGGCAAGCGATGTTGTTGACCGTAAGCACAAAAACGAACAGACCAAGAGGGTCGTTCTGCTGGACACCTGTGGAAGAGGCAATCCAATTGTCGGCAGCCATGAGTGAATAGGGTGTGCCATAGGTCTCATCTAATGTTGTTGAAGGCGCTTTTAATATCCAACTTCAAGAGGAGACGAGGGAGGTGTGTGCTGAATGAAGTGCCTGGCGGCATGGGAATCAGCCTCGCATCCGCACTTAACGCCCACCCCCAGCTAGACAGGGCCGAGTGCCTTGCTTAAGTCGTCACTGACTGATCTACAGGCCGACCTGGCTGCAAGACTATGAAAGACATTTCCCATCGCTATGGAACGGATGCCTCCATCCTTTTTCTTCAGCGCTATCAGGTTGGCTGAGAAGAGGTCTTGGGCATAACTGTGGAGGAGACTGTCTTTCAAAGCAGAGATGGAGCAGAGCAAGTGTACGCCCGCCTCAGTGGAGTGTGGAGAGATTAGATCTTTGAGGTGACCGGGTCGCAGGCCATCAACTCCACACTGTTGCTTGCAGGGAAAGACCTCACAGCGGCAACCACATCATCGCTGGATGCAGTCAAGGCTGTGACTCTGTCAGGGGTTTGGAAAATCTTGATGTCTGCCAGGGGGTCTGGATATTTGAGACGGAGAGCATCCAGAACGTTCATTGTAGGTGTGGGGACCGTGTCACTGGATGTTAATGTTCCTAAATTTCCAAACACCAAGTAAGACAGAATAGAGAATGCAAAAGCTGTCTTGGTATTCTTTAGCCATTCTGTCTGATTTATATCTTTGAATTGTCTTTGAGAATTTAACAGTTTGATAATGTATAAATTGTTAAAATAATTGAAATATTTAGAGAAGAACCAGTTTGATCATTTGATACATCACTGATGAAAGCACGTAGAATATACAATCTTAAAAACTGTGTCTGGTATATAATACATTTTACATAATGTGAGATACTTTTATTCAGTATTCTTTTGATAATTGATGGTCAGTTCAATGACTTGTTTGTAAATATATTTACCTTTGCTTTCTTTAAAGGAACCTTGGAATAAAATCCTAATTTGGTGTATTAACATGTATAGTTATGATGCACCTAGAGTTATGTCCCTTCATCAACTATTGATCTCTTAAGAACAGGAAATGTTAATTGTAAGGAATATCCAAAACAATCTGAAAAATGAACTGTAAATATTAAAATAAATACAAATTCAAATTTAGGGAAGGAATTCATTAGTCCTGCATTTGTGACATTTGTTTCTAAGCTAAGTTTGGAGTTTTAATTTCAAAATTTCTACAAAACAAGCCTAAAATTTATGGTAACATTTTTTATCTGCTCTTTCCCTTTGTGATGTCCAGATTGATTCTTTTTCCTTCTCCTCCTTATCATCACCAACAATATTGTCATTGTTGCTAGTAGTGGCAAACGATTTAATTCCATATATTATTAAAGCCATTAACAATGTATGTCTTTTCTGAACATTTTTTAAAATCTTTTTTTTTGTGTGGTTATATTGAAAGGTTTTAGACACAAATGCACCCAGTTTTATGAAACAACAGTGGTTTGCCATGGTCTGATGCTTGTAGGACCAACTGGCTCAGGTAAAACAAAGATAAGTTATCTGAAAATATTTTCTTCAAATAAATTGTAGAAATATTGAAATATTTGAATATTTGGTGAAGCCCTAAGAGACGCGACGTGATTGGAAGGCGGGTTTAGAGAAGGCACGAACCGAGTCCATTGGTCAGTTGAAGCTTAGACAGTGTCACGTGACAGTTA
>JAOPUL010003242.1:9581886-9599448 GCA_027564515.1 Octopus rubescens | reverse complement strand
CACGCAGTGGGATTGAACCCAGAACCATGTGGTTGGGAAGCAAGCTTCTTACCACACAGCCACGCCGCGCCTATACAGGAGATATTTCATTTATGTACATTAATTAGTTGAACTTATTTTTTTTACCATCTCTACAGTTCCAGATAAACACTGCATTTTTAAAAAGTAATAAATTACACATTTGATTTAATAAACAAAAAATGTGTGAAAAGTATTTTTCAGCCAATTTATGTACAGAGTTTTAAAATGGGTCTTTAAAGAGAAAATGAAAAAATGTCAAAATGTATTTCATGACAATTTTTTTTATTTTGAGAGAAACTGTCAGCTGTATAAATGTGAACTCAAAAGCAATGGAACCTGTGGAGAAGGAAGACCAAGAAAAACTTGGAACAAAGTGGTTAAGACCAAGTTGAAAATGTTGCAGCTCATAAAAAAAAAGTCCTCTCACACACACGACAAAATGAACATTAAAATTGGGGTAACGATAAAGGCTGGGATATATAATACATATATCTGGGGCATTTAACCCATTTTTCCTGCTGCCTCCCTTCCCTGTTCACTGCACCATGCTATCTATCACACCAACCATTTCTACAACTACTCAATATTCATCAGCAAACATGTGGCTGCCACTAGTGTCTCTGCCCAAATCACAATGCCTGAATAATGAGGAATTGCATTTAATCTATTAGTAACTGGTGTACCTCCCCATTTACATTCCTATGCTGCTGCCATCATTCCCTCTGGTCATTCTTATTTGACATCCACCAATTTCTTTCCATCATGCATGTTCTCCTTTAAACTTGTACACTGCTACTCTCTCTACCCCAAATCACTTATGACTGACATCCACTACACTTTTAATACTATTTCTACAATTATCCATCATTTGTTCTCTTTTTATCTGCAAACATGCAGCTGCTATTTGTAACTTTCCCTTATTACCCATCTCTCTCCATTACTCCTGAACCATCTTTCATTTCTTCATCCTTACTATACACTATCACCCCAATCACAGTTTCCAACTTCATACACTCTTCTCTCTCCATAGTTACTCTTAAAAAATCCTCTCTTCTACCTATTTTATTGGTAACATTACCCCAGACAATTTTTTCCTGACAACATTCCGAGATTACTCCATAGGAAAGTGTCAATATTCATAACATTAAAATAATTTGATCAACAAAAATTAAGTAGTACATGTGCTGCACTGAATAAACATTGAACAATGTCAAATATTAAGAGTCTCTTTTCTATCTTCTGAAAATATATTAGATGGAATTCTCGTGAATATTCTGGAAGAATCCTTTTATTACAAATATCACAATGCTATGTTATCTTACCATAGTAGAGTTGAAATTATATAAAATATAGCCACAACCATGTCTTTCCTGTATAAATAAATGCATGGTTAGATAAGATAATTTTTCTATAGAATGTTTTTTGACATCCACCAAATGTGCAATTACTCTTCCATGTAAATACATACATGTGTATTTAAGTGACTTTTTTGGGGGAATGATTTATCACAGACATCACAATGATATGGCTTTTCTCCTGTATGAATGCGTGTGTGAGTAGTTAAGTGACCTTTTTGAGAGAATGATTTACCACATATACCACAATGATATGGTTTCTCTCCTGTATGAATCCTCTTGTGACTAACTGAATAACTTACTTGAGAGAATGATTTACCACAGATATCACAGTGATATGGTTTCTCTCCTGTATGAATGTATTTGTGTTTAGTTAAATCACCATTTAGAGAGAATGATTTACCACAGATATCACAGCAATATGGTTTCTCTCCTGTATGAATACGTTTATGCTTAGTTAAGTCACCACTTCTAGAGAATGATTTCCCACAGATATCACATGCATATGGTTTCTCTCCAGTATGAATCCGTTTATGTTTAGTTAAATGACTACTTCCATAGAATGATTTACCACAGATATCACATGCATATGGTTTTTCTCCTGTATGAATCCGCTTGTGTGTAGTTGAATAACTACTTTCAGAGTATGATTTACCACAGATATCACAGTGATATGGTTTCTCTCCCGTATGAATACGCTTATGTTTAGTCAAATCACCACTTCTAGAGAACGATTTACCACAGATATCACAGTGATATGGGCACTCACCTGTATGTATACGTTTGTGAGCAGTTAATTGACTTCTGCCAGAGAATAATTTACCACAGATATCACAGTGATATGGTTTTTCTCCTGTATGTGTACGTTTGTGAAGAGTTAAGCTAGTCATATGAGAGAATGATTTACCACACATATCACAGTGATATGGTTTCTCTCCTGTATGAATGTGTTTGTGAGAAGCTAAAGAATTTCTGTGAGAGAACGATTTGCCACAGATATCACATTGATAAGGTTTCTCTCCTGTATGAATGCGTTTGTGCTTAGTTAAGTGATCATTTCGTGTGAATGATTTGCCACAGATGTCACAGTGATATGGTTTCTCTCCTGTATGAATGCGTTTGTGTTTTGTTGAGCTACTACTTGAAGAAAATGTTTTACCACAGATTTCACAGTGGTATGGGTGCTCTCCTGTATGAATATGTTTGTGACTAATTAAACTACTTCTTGCAGAGAATGCTTTACCACAGATATCACAATGATATGGTTTCTCTCCTGTATGAATACGTCTGTGAGTAGTTAAGTGATCATTTTGAGGGAATGATTTACCACAGACATCACACTGATAGGGCTTCTCTCCAGTATGAACACGTTTATGCTTAGTAAGGTTACCTTTTTGAGAGAATGATTTACCACAGATATCACAGTAGTATGTTTTTAATGCTTTTGGCATTTCTTTGTGAAAATAGTTTTGCACTAAATTTATTTACTGAATAATCTTTCTTCCTAGACCAGAATGTGAATATATTTGTTTTTGTTTTTATAATTTATTCATAACAAATATATCAGCTATAATATTTCTAACGTGATGTTTGACGGTCTCTGAAGATGTTTGTAAACTCCTTTGCAAATTTGCTCAACTTTAATTAGACTGCAAAATCATTATTCCAGACAGCAAAGTAGAAAAATGTTGATATTCTGACTCAGAAGAAATATTTCACAGTAATTCTACCCTCGATATATATATATAAACAGGTTTACATCTCTTTCATATAGCATCGTCCTTTGGTCTTTAAAACACGATAAATATTGATACTGCATCTAAAGTTAATAATCCTTAATACGAATGTCATATGATATTCTGAAATATGAGAGAAACAGAGATATAGAGAATAATTTAAGTAAAGATTCAACACAAGAATTTTTACTACATTTCTATACTGATAAACTGTAGATATACACGTTTAACTGAAATGATTACAAATTAGATAAACTAGTGGAAATGTTATCCGTTTGACTATGGATTTCTTCAGTAGAATCTAAAAATGCTTTTATTCACCACCATTGTACATCACATAAAAACATAGCAGATTAAAACTGATATTTTTACTAATATGTTAAGAATTTCAAGCATCTCAATTGTCTAAATTTGACTCCTCGGCACAAATAAAATGAACCAGTTAATACAATCTCTTTCAATATTAAATTCTTTGTTTCCTTCTTAACTGATTTAATTATTATTTTAAGATATTTTAATTGATGTACCCGTGGATGTTGCCGTATTAATTATTGCTTTTTTCTGTTAAATTGATAATTTATAGATTCGGTGTTACGAAAATTAATTGGATTTTAGAAGGATCAAATTATTGTCCATATTCGTTCGCCGACTTCATTTCAATTTATAGATAACTTTTGTTATTAATAACGATACAAGTAAAATGAGACCAGCAAAAAGACATTTTTTCACAATTTCATTTCAAGATTCCGTTGCAAAAACCCAAAATAAATTACATCATACAATCTTTTTATGAAGTCGTCATATTCACAGGCGACAGCATCTGCTGCGTAACATTATAGACATTGTTAAGCTGCACAATAGTGAATGGTTAATATTCTTGTACCTCCAGAAATGTGAATTGATTGTTCAGCGGGTTGTTTTCAAGGATGCGACAAATTTTATGGCAGATCAAGCAAAAACATTTTGTTGAACGAAGAAATTACATTAATTACCAAAAAAAAATCTAAAAATTTAATATATGTATTTCACTTCAGTGACTAATGACGGTTAAAATGGGAGAAAGTAAGCTGGTCTTCGTTCTTTACAATAAAATGGTTAAGAAATATAACATTATGTTTAGCCATTATAACTGGAATTAAAGATGGATTGTTTATATATACACACACCGGAGCAGGAAAATTTAATTCACAGAAACAGTTTACGCTGAACTAACATGTAGTAGACCTTACGGTATAATAGTGAATGATAAAGTATTAAAAAGAGAAATATACCTCAGCAGTGGAATTTGTTAGACAGAAAAGGTAGAGAAAGCAGATGTATGTAGAAGAAAAAACAAATTGATAGCTAACGAAGTATAATAGTAAATGGTGACATAAGTCACTTCTGAGGTAAACACCGCAGAATACAAATTATTAAATTTTCATTGGTCAGCTTTGGTCAGGTGATAAAGTTGTGTGTATGTGTATATATACATTCAGCTATAGATAATATGATGTTTTATATATATATATATATATATATATATATATATAGACAATTAAAAGAAAATTAATAGATTTTAGAAACATAACAAAAAAAAGCTTTCACAATTACCGTCCCCAGCACATCGAAAAAAGTGTTTTCATGACATCACTAAAGACAAGCATCATACAATTAACACCGGTCCTGTTAATTAACATAGTCTGTCATGTTTCTTTAACTGTATTTTTCACTATTTTACAGTGTTAATTACAGGAAGGTTACTAGTTTTACATGCAACTAACATCTATACCGTTTCTGTCAACGAAATTCTACTGATAAGGTATATTTCTCACTTTAACATTGTATCATTCAGTTATTATACCGTAAATTTCCTCGTTTAGAACTGACCTGAGCCTAATCAACAACAACCTGCATTTGATCATAGGGCTGGCTATATTTACTCGTTTAGGACTGAGGCTTAACAACAATGAGACAGTCGCTTGAACTGCTAGAAATAACCAAATTTTCATCAATGGTTAATGGACTAGATATAGAAACTGGTTATAATTTAAATTAAGTGAACACGTTAATAAATTACAATTGTTTTTACTGAAACGATTGTAGAATTTGTAATAAAGAACAAAATGTATTATTCTATACTACTACTTTATATCCTAATCACGTTATTAATGACTGTGTCTTGACTTTGATAGCAATATTTCTGATAGTTTTCAGTCATTTAACCCTAAAAATGTATTTTGAGAAGTTATAGAGTTGCTGGTGTAGGCACGTAAGTACAAGGTACATGACCTGTCATTGTAATTTCTTTTAAATATAAATATCCGATAGTAGGATTAGATGGTAATGGTTTTAATGATAAATCTACTCATTCGAGTTGACCAGCTACTAAATAGCGACTGAGAAAGTTGGTTATGTAATGGGAAAACGAAAATGGTCGATAATTTGATCCGGCAATCTTTCGGTATTAGTAGACAACGTCATTCACCCTCCTTTTTCAGCCTAGTCTCTTTATGTCACGAGGGAACGTTGTATGGGTGAATGATGTCTACTAATGCCGAAAGATTGCCATTTGATTTGATCCTTCTACAGTTCATTTTCATAATCAAAATCTCTTAATTTAAAAGAAATATTTCATGAATCAATTTTTAACACTGGAAAAAAAAACCCCTTATAATTTAGAATTCTGGGTATTTGATTACAGTTAAATTTAAAATGGAGTAACTCATTTTAAGTATTCATTGACAAAAAATGTCAGACAAACAGTACTGTGTTTTGTGCTTCTCTATGTGTAAAGCGGTGGTCCAAATGTCTGCCAGCTTCAGTTAATTGTTCTTTTGGGGTTATCAGAAATGCACCCCTCCCTTTGTGTGACAAAAGTAAATCGGTTTTTTTCCTTGCTTGCTTTTCAGTATACTTTTCAGGCAGGGAGACGCACTTCTTTTCAATTTAATGTTTCCACTAGTCCAATTTAGATTGTCCATTGTTCGTATTTAAAATTTCAATCCTAGAGGCAATCCAGGTAAAACTAATTCCATGGATGGACTTGTATGTTGACATTTCTTTTTGTATATATGCATTAGTGTTTTTGTGTTGTTGCTGGTAAAAAGTTCTCATCTTTGTTTTTCTGAAAATGTTAAATTTTCCATGTTTAAAATGTGACAGAATTTTAGAAAAGCAACTTTGCTATTATTCTGCTTTCAGTGGCAGAATTACTTTTTAAATTTTTTCTTTAGGTAGAATTGTCTCTTGTCTCTTCAACACCATTGTGAATGAAGTTGGACCAAAATATATAATTTAAAAAAAATGCTTTCTTGACAAAAGTCTATTAAATACAATAAAAACTTGCTTTGTAAAAGCAAGTAATAAATTTGTTTTATTTGTTCAATGAATAACAGATACAAGTAGATATTAATATAAAAACAAGGAAAAGAAAGAAAGAAAACAAAGAAATGTAGAGAAATAAAGGGGGGACAGGAGGCGGAGTAGAACGTCCCAGGATGGGGGTATTCAGCCATACCCTGCAGTGGCGTTGTCACGGAGAATGGCCAGCAACACTTACAGTAGCCACTCCATCTCACGGGGCTCATTTCTCCAGTGGGCTGCAGCAATCCCTATTTTGCAGATGAAGTCTGTGGTACAAGGGCCAAGAACACCAGATGTCCTGACAGCTACAGGCACAAACTGATAGCGGCCGGCCAAGCTCCTGTACTTGAGGATCTTTGTCTCCTCCGCGTTGCGGACTGCGAAAGAGTTTGCGGCAGAAGCTGCGAGGTTGGTACCAGAGAACGTGTCGCAGCACGTCACACCCCAGATTAGGGATCTGCCTCCCTTGATTGGGAAGAGAGTTATCCTATTGGGGCGCTTATCGCCTCCGATAGGATAATGAGGAGGGCACCGCATTGAGCCATGCACCACTATTGGGCTGTGAGACAATGCTGGTTGAGTGATGCCTCTAACTGCTCATGGGTGGACTTACATAGGATGTCGTCCCAGTTATGTTGGACATTCGTGATCTGGGGGACCACTAGCCCATCAGTGGTCCAAGCAGCAAGAGCTGGCTTGGGTAACTGGTTGACATCCATCTCGGCTAACCCGTGGAGTATGTTGCCAAGGAGGTTGTGACTAGAGGAGACCTAGGAGAGGTAGGCCAGCAGGGCCAGGTCCACTGCTGAATCTGATGGGCAGTTTGGCCTGCAGCCAGCCAATGCTATCGAAACTGACATCGCAGATCAGTTCGCACAGTACTGGATGTTGCGGTCAAAGTCACTGAGGTGGTCTGTGTACAGGTGACATGGTGCACAGATTTAAAAATATAAAACAAACTTGGAAATAATAATAATCCAGGTGCAACAGCAAGAATGAAGAGAATCACGTCTGTTTAAGCTGACCACCAATAATAATAATAATTTTAAATTTTGGCACAAGGTCAGCAATTTTAGGAGGAGTAGTATTAGTCGATTATATTGACTCCAGTACTTGACTGGTACTTTATTTTATCAACCTTGAAAGAGTGAAAGGCAAAATTTGCCTCAGCAGGATTTTAACATAGAACATAAAGAGCTAGGAGAAATGTCACTAAGTATCTTGTTCAGCATGCTGTCAATAATTGTTTTTAGCATAGACTGAAGGCTTCATTTGGAATAGGGAGTTGGTTGACAACATTGACCCCAATAATTGATTGGTACTTATTTTTGTTCTTTGCTAGTGTATTAAATGGATTAGTTGTACTAATGGGTCAACATCTTTAGATACTATTAAAAAAAAAAAAAACATATGGTACAGGCGTGGCCGTGTGGTAAGAAGCTTGCTTCCCAACCACATGGTTCCAGGTTTAGTCCCACTACGTGGAACTTTGGGCAAGTGTCTTCTACTATAGCCTCAGGCCAACCAAAGCCTTGTGAGTGGATTTGGTAGACAGAAACTGAAAGAATCCCGTTGTATATATGTATGTATGTGCCGGTGATACACTCTTTAGAGTGGTTAGTGTTAGGAAGGGCATCCAGCTGTAGAAACCAAACCAAAAATAGACAAGTCTTGTGCAGTTTCCAGTCAAACCGCCTAGCCCATGCCAGCATGGAAAACAGACGTTAAATGATGATGTTTTCTCTATGCATAATGCAAAATTGGATTAGACATTCCATGACAGATTAATGAAACTGAGTTGAGATGGTCCAATTTCATATGGTGTCAGACTGGACTATTTAGTCATGGATCAGTCGTTTAACACTCTTGTCTTGATTGAGACAATTTATCAAATTCCAGCTATGACTACATTATCTAATGGGTTCTTTTGAAAGGAATTGGGGTTTGATTTAGAGGAAATTTAGCTGCTATTTTTAGTATGTTGAGTGGAACATGCAGATGTTGTTATACTGGTGTATTGATCATGATAAAATCCATTATTAGCTTTTCATTCCTTCATGTAAAACATTTTATTCTACACTACCACAATTGTCTTTGCTGGGGAATGTCAGACAAGAGACCACCAATTGTCTTTCAGCCTTTAATTTTTGGTTATGCGCTGTATGTGATTGTTAATGTACAATATACCATTCCATCTCATAGATCACATGCTTCCACTAAAAGGTGGATTCTTCTGTGACTATAAGGGATTCTCCAACAATAAAATCGAAGGCAGATAAAACATCAATGACAAAAAAAAAAAGTACTAACTCACCACAAATGAGGAACGTCCCTGTTTGATTTTATCAGCTGAAGTCACTTCAAAATTGACTCGCTCATTTCCATAATATTGTCCATCAAATGGTACTCGATCTGGATAAGATGCTGGTTCTGTAAAGGAAGGTGGTATTTGGAGTGCAATTCTCTATAGTATTGGTTTGCAAAGTTAAACGTAATTGGAACACATACAGTACACAAACTGAGCTATGAGGGAATATGCATAGTCATTTGACTTGCTAGAAACCAAATATCCTCAAATCACACTCTACTATCCTGAAAAGGGAAGATTACAAAATGACAATGCTATTAGCTGTAACTCTTGATCATACTGTATGTATGTTCAACCATGGTTGATTTGGGACTCAGCTACAACTGATCCAGAAAGCTAGAAACTTAAACATTTAAAGACAGTAGATTAGCAGAGTTGTTTTGGTCATCAGATAAAATACTTTAGACATTTTAGTTTAAATCCCATTACAGATGACTTTGCATTTCATCTTTCCAGAATTTATAAAATGTGTACTAGGGTCAATATAATTGAATATTTCCTCTCCCCCAAATTAAGTGCTGACCACCAACTGATGGATACTTCTAATCCTTAAAACCTCAGATAACTGGTTCTGTTCAAAGACAATGACATCACTGTGGCTAGTAACTTCAACAGTCATTTTGGGAAGCACTCCGCTAAATTTCATGGCATGCATAGAGGTTACAGCCTTGGTTCTAGAAATAAGGATGGAACAAAGCTGCTGGCGTTTTGTGATGCAAATGAAACTAATTTCAGGAAACCTGCCAGCCATTTGATCATTTATCAATCTGGTGAGTACACAAGCCAGATTGATTGCATTCTCACCGGAAACAGAGACACAGATGTTTGTGAATGCAAAGTCCTTCCCGGTTGAAGAATGTACAACTCAACATAGGTTAGTGGTTAGCAACTTCAGACTTAAGGCCCAGAGACACAAACCAACATGAAAAAGGCCATGGAAGCTCAAGAATCTTTCAAATAGCCAGAGATTTAGAGATGTTCTAAATGAAGCATTTGATGAGAAGGACAAAGAGCTAGAGACATAACAGAAGACAACTGGAAATTCTTATGGGATAATCTGATGATGAGCCCAACAGAGGGACCAGCTATCCTAGTTGACAGCAATATGATAGCTAAGGCAATTAAAGATATGAAGACAGAGAAAGCCCCTGGTTCATCATGAGTTACCACTGAGATGTTTAAAATATCTGGTGGAGTAGGATATGGTGTAGTCACCTGCATAGTTAAGTTATTCAGGAAGGCATCATCCCCAATGACTGGTGTAGCAGCATTATAGTCAGCTGCTACAAGAGTATGGAGATGGCTTAAATAGATGTAATTATAGAGGCATCAAATTGCTGGACCAGGTGACGAAAGTTACAGAGAGAGTTATAACCCAATTAATTAGGAACAGAATTAGGCTAGATTAAATGAGTGGCTTTGTGCTGGGGAGAAGGACTTCTGATGCTATCTTCATAGTCAAGTAACTGCAAGAGAGGTATTTAGCTAAGATTAATCTGTTGTACTTGTCATTTGTTGATCTGGAGGAAGCCTTCAACAGAGTACCTCGCTATGTGATATGGTGGTTGCTGTGAAAGTGATACAAGTCATGTACAGGGATGCTGTTAGTAAGGTAAGAGTTAGCCATGAATTTAGTGTACAGGTCTGGATGCCCATGGGAACTACTATATGCTGATAATCTTGCTCTCAGCAGAATCTGTAACTAGAAAAGAAATTCCAGGTGTGGAACAAAACCTGGAATCAAAGGGTCATAAGGTTAAGACCAAGTAAGCAAGAGAAAAGACAACCCTACCCCCTTTAAGTAAATAGCCATATTTGATATATAGGACAGGTGTAGGCAGGTCTATTTGGTGTACCCAGTGCAAGATATGGATAAAAGAGGTGCTATAGAATCACAGGAAGGTTAACAAGAGAAAGCAGTGTTTGTGTGTTGAATATGCACAGGAGCCATAGAGAGCTTTTACTTCTGTTGGCTACCAAAGATCTCTCTCTCCAAGAGAAAGGAAGATTGTATGGTGCTAGTATACGAACTGCAATGTTACATGGTAGTGAGATTTGGGCCCTGAATGCAATGGACATATGAAGCTAGTATGCTCTATTGGATGCGCAATGTCAGTGTACATGTATGACAGTGCTAGTGTATTGAGAGAAAAGTTAGGCATAAGAGGAATTAAATGTAGAGTGCAAGAGAGAAGACTGCATTGGTTTGGTCATGTGATGTAAATGGACGAGGATAGTTGCATAAAGAAATCACTTGAAGAGGATGGAATTTGTGGAAGAAGGAAAACATGGGAAAAAGTATTGGGGGCTGATCTCAAGATGCTGAGCCTTAAGGAAGAGATGACAAGGGGATGAGATATCTGGCATCTTGCTGAGCTTGAACCCATCCACAACAGAATCGATATCCTAAAATCACTTCCATTCTCTCTGCCCCGTCAAGTTCTCCCCCCCCCTCCACATCTCATTTCCTACACATCACTTCTGTATCTGATATTATTCACCTATCATAATCATCTGAGAGCAGAATAGGCACATACTACAGACATTTCCCCTCCCTTTTGTTACCTTCCTCTTTCTTCTCCCACCCCAGAACCACTTCCATGCCTCATTATCTTCCTCCAGCCATGCTCTCTCCTAAACTCCTTCCTTAACACCTCTTTCATCTCCTCTCACTCCCAATGTCCTCACATATCTAACAACCCCCTCCTCCTGAGCCACTCCTATATCTTTCACCTTCAATTACTAGTCACCTCAATCCCATCTAACCTCACAGTATTATGAAGTTTTCCCCTGTCCCTCCTGTGCACTCACCCAGTCCAATTCTATATCACTTCACCTATATTCACCCCACTCCATCCACTGTATCTTGAGGGTATGTTCTGACCACCACCATCTCTCCCACTCTTTCCATTCCCGTCTTTCTCTCTAAGTTTCCTGCTCTATCCCTCTATTATTCTTTTAACCTCTCATCAACTGGCAAAAAGCCACCCTGCTCATTACCCCCCCCCCCTTTGTCAAGTTGTTTTGCAAGTTACTTGGTAACCCTGCTGGTGCCACAAAAACAAGCACCCAGTACACTTTGTAAAGTGGTTGGCATTAGGAAAGGCATCCTACCATAGAAACCATGCCAAAACAAACAATAGAGTTTAGCATGGCTCCCAGCTCTTGTCAAATCACCCAACCCATGCCAGCATGGAGTACATATGTTAAATGATGATGATAATTTACCAACTCTAGTGTGTGGGAAAATAGTAACAATAATATATTCTTACTTTATTTTTGATGAAGATGATGATAATAGTTCATTTACTATTCAACTAATTAGCAATTTAAGTCAGGTGTTAAAAAGTAAGATATTGATTTCTAACATAAACACAAATCACAAATTTGTGGGGAAAATGTAATCAATTCAGTCAACCCCAGTATTTGACATATTTTATCATCTTATTGATTCCAGAAAGATGAAATATGTAATTGACCATGACAAGAATTGAAATCAAGCTATAACTCAATGCTACAAGGCATTTTATCTGACATGCTACCAATTTTGTCAATTCACTGCCTTTTTAGATCATAATACTTAGATTCATTTCTGATGATTGTAGAGACGGGATATTCTCTAACTCATGGGAACCAATACTGTATAGCGTATATTTTCCCTCTTAAAAAGCCAGTTGTTTTAGGGAATTTTTCACGGGAAGATACACTTTTTTTAAATCTTTTAGTCAGGAGGGAAGTCAGTGCTCATGACCATTAACAGGATTTCTGAAACACATGGGGGTGGGGGATAGCATCCTCAAAATGGAAATTAGACCTGAATGTTTGCAACAAAGAGGACTAACCTCCATTCAACCCAGTACTTGAGTGGTACTGAATTTTATCAACTTTGGAAGGGTGAAAGGTAAAGTTGACCTCAAGAGAATTTGAACTAAGAACATAAAAGGTTGTAACTAAATGTCTACAAAGCATTTTGAACTCAATTGCTCTGATCCAGTACATTAATGATTCTTATATTATCAAACTTGGCAGAAAGAAGACTAAAGTCTGTCATATCCAATGCTTTACTGATTTAACCAATCACAAAGTTTAAGGGAGGATAAGATCACCCCAGTCAGATTGAGACTTCTTTTTAATGGATAGGTGTGGAGGAAGGGCTTGTGGCCATAGTGTTTATAGAGTCAACCAATGAGATTGATGCAGTTGATGTTCCAGTTGAACAACTACAGGAAAGACAGAGGAAGGACAGCCAAAAAGTGGTTAATATGAGTCTTGAATAGGAGTGGAAGACAATATAATGGATGAAAGTAAGAGAAACAAGTGAGTCAAGAAGGCATGAATAGAAGCAGTAAACATGAGTCAAGTTAGCTTTGGGAATCAGTGACTACTAAAGAAAAGGCAGAGTGACAAGCCATCACATCTGTAGGTCAAACATGGATGTGTGTTGATTACCAAATTCATGCCAACAACTCCAGAAATATGAAAGGCAAAGTCAACCATAGTAAAAGATTTAAGGGCTGTAACTAAATGCAGCAAAGTAGTTTATCTGATGCTTTAAAAATTCTGCCAAGCAAAAAGTATTAATTTATAATACAGACAAAAAGCTTTAAAAGTTTGTTGGGTGAGTGTTTAGTCAATGGAAACTGCAATTCATGACTGGTGACATACAAATATCAACAATTAGGTTGTGAAGCAGTGGAAAATGTAGAACATGAAAGCAAAGGCCCTACTGTTTTTAGCTTCATTCTTCTATGTTCTGTCAAATAATGTTACAGATGTTGTTGTTGTGTAGCTTTAGGGTAACTCTGTTTGACAGATCTATGATCAAATACATTCCTGCTATGGCCATCACCCTTTTTAGGAGTATATAGTATAACACTATCTTTAATGTGTCCTTGCTTTTTAAGTCAGTAGGGTATGATTCAAGAAAGATCTGGTTGCTATTTATAGCTATTTAAGTGACTGTGTTGTAGATACAGTTTGTACTAGTAATGTACTGGGGTTGATAAGTTTTCCTTACCATTGTGTGTTGTATGTATATCTTGCCAATTTATATCAGCAACAGAAGAAAAAAAACTATTCAAAAAATTACTGTGTGAGATTTGTCTTGCCTAAAAGTTGCACAGACTATCCCTTGCTTTTGACAGGTTGATCGTGGCCGGAATGCCTTTGATCAATCACAGCTGAAGAACAGCAGAAGTGATGGAATCAATACCAGTAGGGTATGAGGTATGTATGTATGTAGGTTATGTTTTGTTTATGTTTGTTCTTTTAATTTTTACTGGAGGTGGGAAAATAAAATGTCAGGTTCATGATTTTACCAAAAGTAATGGAGGAGACCCTTTCCTCTAGATAAAAACCAATAAAAAGTATTTATGTCTCAATACTCAGGAATAAAAAGGGCCCTGAACACTTATACTGTTTGGTTGTTGCTGCAATTTAATAAAAATTTCCTTTGATTTGCACACTGCCAATTTTGGAAGGAGACAGGTATGATCTATTGAATTGGGTACTAATATATTACTGGTATGTATGTTATCAACTCTTGATAAATAGGTGGGAGACATAAAAAGCATAGATAACTAAAGCAGAATGTGAATTCAAAACAGGGATATCAAATTCAAATAATCTAAAGCTTTTGGTTCTTTTCATCAACCTCCATAATTATTATTATTATTTACTGGATTGGCAGTATTCTTAGACTAGAGGGTTTTAGTTAAGATCCTTTCAGAGTTCAAATCCTGTTGAGGTTAACTTGCTTTTGATCTTACATGATTGATGAAATAAAGTACCAGTTAAGTACTGGGGTTCAATGTAATCAACGATATGTTCCCACCAAATTTCTGGTCTTGAGTCTAGGTAAGAAATTACTAAGAAATGTTATTTGGTAAAATTGTTCAAGCATTAGATAAAATGTTTTGCTCTTTGTGTAATTCCTAGAAGTCAACTTTGCCTGTCATCCTTTTGGGGTTGATATAAGAAAGCAGGAGTCAAGTATGATGGTTGATGTAATTGAGTATTCTCCTCTCCAAAATTACTGGCCTTGTGCCTATGTCAGAATTTTTTAGGGATATGGATTGGCAAAATAATTAGAGCTAGAACAAGACCTTGAAGTATTTGTTTCAGCTCTTAACATTCCAAGTTCAAATCCTGCCAAAGTAAACTTTGCCTTTCATAGAATAAAATACCAGTGAAGTACTGGCATTGATATAACCAATGATTCTTCCCTTAATACTACTACTCCCTCAGTTGAGGGGGGAGTCTTGCAAGTTATTTGGTGGCCTCACTGATGCTGGTGCCATGTAAAAAGCACCCAGTACACTCTGTAAAGTGATTGGCATTAGGAAGTGCATTCAGCCATAGAAACCGGGCCAAAGCAGACTGTAGAGCTTGGCTCAGTCTTCTGACTTGTCAGCTCCTGTCAAACCATCCAACCCATGTCAGCATGGAAAATGGATGTCAAATGATGATGATAGTTGAGTGGTCTTTGTCATCTGTTAGGGTGCAGAAGTTTCCAAAGTATAACATTTGATATAGCTCAGTGTTCAGTACAACAACAAAGCCTACCTTGCATTGAGCATCAATGGTAGAGTTGTGTGGAATGTGTTCACCCTACCATAATCGATTATACCCTCCCCTTAAATTTCTGGCCTTGTGCCTATATAATAATTTATTGTTTACCTGACAATCAAGCCTTGCCCCAATTACTATTTGATAGAGCATCTGCTATTCAACTTCTTGTAGAAAGGATGTATTCCACTAGTCGGCACCCTCAATATGGCAAGTTAGGCATGCAATGGCTGCTGATCTGCAGAGACTGAGGTTGCACTACTTACATCGATTCCTAGACAGTAAATAGGTGTGATCATGGTTCATATCTTTCCACAGCTTGTCTCATTGATGGAGCTGCAGTCTTGGGTGTAGCCAAAAGTGAATGTGGGCAGCTGGCATCTATAATGAAGTCAGGCACTCATTGCCCTCTGTCAGTTGGGCAACAGGATTGGTGAATGTTCCACTCTAGCAATTTATAGAGAATTAGTAGCAGGGAAGAGTAACAAAACTCTTGAGGAAGCTCTGAGTACTGACAAAAACGAATTGGTTTGACTGGTCTGAAAGATTTTCAGATCAAGGACTCATGGATAACTTCCAGACGTTTTTAGCTTGGCAGTGCTAGTGAGGGTCTCTTTCAGATCAAGATCAACTCTACAGGCAGACCTGTCTGGTCATTGATAACTTTTGGATTTATGTTGAACAGCTGCTGTTTCATGTTGGGTGGATCAGGCTATCAGCAGAGTCCATTGTGATGATTTCCCTGCAGGGAAGGCAAATTTACTCTGTTTGGTGGAAGAAGTTGAGTGATGGACAAGGTCAAAAGATCTGAGGACAGAGACTTTTCTTCTTGGTAGAGCCTTTAGGTTTCATGTGAAAAGGAGAGTCGGGATGGAGAAAGGTGATGTCCTAGAATAAATATTTTGAAAGGTTAGTGAGAGTGGTGAATACTGGCAAGTATGGATGGCACTGCTCTAAGTTTAAGCCTGTAAGTTGGAGAACAACATTTGCAGAGGGCTCTTGCCCTTGGCATTCAAGGATTTCAATGTACACCCCCAATTTAGATGTGTGCTCTTTCCCCCCATCCATCATCCTAGAGGCAAATGAAGTTACTATTATTATAGTAGTAGAAAATGATAACTATGGTTGTAGTGACGATAGTATTGATTTTGATTCTTTGATGGCAGGTATTCCATTAGCTTTTTTACAGAGAAGATGAACGTGGAAGTTGAGGGGGTTATGTATTTCTTCAAGAGCCAAGCGAAAATTACTGATTTGGAATACATTGAAAGATATCTTGGCAAAGGAAGAATGAACACGCGCTTACACACACACATTCATATATACATAAATGCACACACACACATATATACATACATAAATGCACACACACATATATATATACATACATAAATCACACACACACATATAGATACATACATAAATGCACACACACACATATACATACATAAATGCACACACACACATATATACATACATAAATGCACACACATATATATACATACATAAATCACACACACACACATATATATACATACATAAATGCACACATACACACATATACATACATAAATGCACACACACACACACATATACATACATAAATGCACACACACACACACATATACATACATAAATGCACACACACACATATACATACATAAATGCACACACACATATATACATACATAAATGCACACACACACACATATATACATGCATAAATGCACACACACACACATACATACATGCATAAATGTACACACACACACATATATATATATATACGGAAGTAATACTTCTCAATTATGTCTAGAATTTTCTTTAGGAGCATATACATTATTTTTATGCCTTTATCTACGTATGTATGTGAAAGAGAGAACGAGAGAGAGGTGTAAATAAATACATATGTGCATAGAATAACTGACGTAAAAGAAACCTTTTCGTATATATACAGATTCAAGCATACATACACACAGGTATTATATATAGACTAGGCACTATCAATTTTACATTATATATATAGTATTGTGAACTTTTTCACTTTATATTTGAATATCTTTTTTGTATAATTTACATGCATGCTTTCATAATGCACATACGCAAATATAAAAACAGACAGGTATGTTCGCTTAAACACATATATACCTACATGTGTGTATATGTATGT
>JAOPUL010003242.1:9549157-9563680 GCA_027564515.1 Octopus rubescens | reverse complement strand
GAGAGAGAGAGAGAGAGAGAGAGAGAGAGAGAGAGAGAGAGAGAGAGAGAGAGAGAGAGAGAGAGAGAGAGAACGTGAGCGGAATTTTCTGATTCTTTCAAATAAGGTTAGAAATTGTTGGGATAAAATGCAGATTCTTTACAGTCCTTTTGTTGTTATTGTTGTTGTATCATGTGACATGTAAGTCTGACCTTTGTCATTGGCACCAATTAGATAAGTTAAAGTTTGGGTGAAAAAGAGAAAAAGAAAGAAAGAAAGAGAGAGAGACAAAGAGACGGGGGGGGGGGGGATGGAGGGATATAATTTAGAACATTGCTCTCAGTTTTCTTCACAACAATTTCGTTCTTGATGCTGGGAAATGGCCGACATTTCCAAAAGTAATAGGTGCGTGCATTCTACATCTATTTCACTAATGACCTGCTGATTTAAAATGCATTTTTGAAATAAATAAAAAAAATATAAAGACAAAAACTGACCTATTTTACTTACTCTTTAATATCTGGTAAGTAATCAATCAGTCAAGAATTTTTTCATTAAATCCTTATATATTTTGAAAAAATATATAGATTTTCAAGAATTAATATTTTTTCCAATAAATTATTGAATTTTAGATATACCGAGAGTTGAATATGGGAGGAGAGGGAGAGGGGGAACTGCAACAGATTTTATATACTTATTTTTTATAAAATATTTGTGAGCATTTGTGAGTACTAGTGCTGTTGAAAATGTGTGCTTAAAATTGGGTTCCAATAAGCCAATCCTTGGTTTATGAAGGAAGATTTAACACAAAATAGTTGTATTAAATTGCACACAGATAACTGAGCTGATAAGGAATTGCAATGGTTGAGCAGATAAAATGTTGCTCTCCTGACCAATGAATCGTTTAACATTATGATGAGTCTTGTCTCTGGTGCCAGACACTGGATAAACCTCCATCCAATTTACCTGGTAGAAGATCAGATAAGAATAAAGAGAGAATGACCAGAATGATTCAGTTCTTGAATTTACTATGGAAATGACAAGCAGCTTAGTAGTTGGAGAGATAGAGAGAAACAATCGTCTCGTATAACAACAGAATATGGAGTTGATTTGGATTATGATGAGAATTAATGATGCGTGTTGGATGGAAAAAAGAGAAAACAAAAAAAAAAAACAGAACGCAAATTCGTTTAGGAAGATTTCAAATGACATTATAAAATCAGATCTTACAGAGATACTTCACCAACATTATCATGAAGCACAGGTATATACACGCACACATACATGCATGCACGCACGCACGCACGCACACACACACAGAACATTATTTGAGATGAGATATAAAGAATGCTTGTATGTGGTTACTTGACATTCTAGAAACAACAACCAAATCTTAAAAAAACAAAACAAGGGGACTCATCATCATCCTTTAACGTCCGTTTTCCATGCTGGCATGGGTTGGACAGTTTGACCAGAGCTGGCAAGCTGGAGAGCTGCATCAGGTTCCAGTCTGATTTGGCTTGGTTTCTAAGGCTGGATGCCCTTCCTAACACCAACCACTTTACAGTGTGTGTTGGGTGCTTTTAACGTGGCACTGGTACAAGTGCTTTTAAATGGCACCAACGTGAATGCTTTTTATGTGACACCGGCACAGGACTCTTGCAGGCCAATCCACTTCACCAGGGGATGCAACCTTAACACTTCTGCTGTGGAGGACGGGTCTTCTTGAGTGCAGCAAGGCACCAGGTATCTGCGTCCTTTGTCATCTTGTCCGAAAGGTCCAGTGTTCTGAGGTTGTCCTGCAGTACTTCGTCCCATGTCTTCCTGGGTCTCCTTCTGCCATGGGTTCCATCTACTTTGAGAGCTGTCGGCTTCCATCCACTTTATGGAGTTGTTGGCTTCTATCTGCATCACATGACCAAACCAGTGCAGTCTTCTCTCTTTCACACTGCATCTAATTCCTCTTATGCCTAACTTCTTTCTCAATACACTAGCAATCTGTCACACATCTACACTTACATTACACATCTAGCAGAGTATACTAGCCTCATTCCTTTCTAGCCTTCGCATGTCCTCTGCATTCAGGGCCCATGTCAAACTACTGTATAGAATTGCTGTTTATATGCATACATCATACAATCCTCCTTTCTCATGAAGAGAGAAACCTTTAGCTACCAACAGAGGTAAAAGCTCTCTTAATTTTCTCCATCCTATTCGTATTCTAGATATTACACTCTCCATACAACCTCTCACAATTCTAATTTGGTCCCTTAGGTAGCAGAAATTATCCACTACCTCTAAAGAACCTCTGGGGCATTTGAGAAAATCGATCTCCCGAGTATCTGTAGTTTTAATGGCTACTGTGCATCTTCGACATACGAACCCAACTTTCTCTGATAACCTTCCTATTATTCCACTGCACCTCTTGTGTGTTCATAGCTTACACTGGGTACACCATATGGAATTCCTGCCTACACCTTTCCTACAAATCGAGCAAGGCCACTTCCCTGAAAGGGGTATGGTCCTGTCTGTTTTCTTGCTTACTAAGATCTTAGTCTTTGCTAAGTTAACCTTAGATTCCAGGTTTTGCTTCCACACTTGGAATTTCTTTTCTAGCTCTGATACAGAATCTGCTATGAGGGTAAATTCGTCAGCATATAATAGCTCCCAGGTGCTGCCAGTCTTAAATTTCTCTGTTATGGCCTGAAGGACAATAATGAAAAGTAGGGGACTGAGGACTGACCCTTGATGAACACCTACCTGTACACCGAATTCTTCGCTGTACTCGTCGTTAACTCTCACCTTACTGACAGCATCTCTGTACATGGCCTGTATAGCTTTTACAAGCCACTCGGCTACCCCTTGCCTCCTCAGAGCCCACCATATCACACAGTGGGGTACTCTGTCGAAGGCTTTATCTAGATAAACAAATGCCAAGTAAAATGGTTTATTCTTAGCTAAGTATTTCTCTTGCAGTTGCCTGACTATGAATATAGCATCAGTAGTTATTCTTCCCGAGGCGAAACCAAACTATTTCATCTAGCCTAATTCTGTTCAGTAATTTTCATCATCTGGTATAGAAGTTTGATGCCTCTGGAGCGGAGCTATTGTCCAATCTTTAGCTTTAGGTGTCGCGTAAGCGTCTCCACCCCTTGGAGAAATGGATTGGCCTGGCGTTCCCAAACATCAGTTATATAAGGGGAGATTTGTCTCCTAAGACCAGAGAGGAGAGGTTCCGGCAACAGACACTTCAGAGTTCCATGATGTAACCAGCAACCAACTAAGTGGCGAAGTCTTGATCAGCATATCTAAAGAAGCCTTTGAAGTATTGAATATAATATCGAAAGAAGCCTTTTGAAGTTTGACCAGCATATCTAGAGAAGCCTTTTTAATCATTATAAAGTAACTGAGAAATAAAAAGAGTCAGATGTAATTATATACATTTTTACATACTACATTTAACAATACCGTGACAAACACACAACACCATCAGATATAAATTGGTGACCTGCCGACGTAATCTATTAACAGCATCGTTTTGAAGATATCCTTCTTGTGAAAAAGACTTCGTTTTCAAGATATCCTTCTTGTGAAAAAGACTTCGTTTTCAAGATATCCTTCGTTTGAAAAATACTTCATTTCAAGATATCCTTTATCAATATGCTTCATTTCAAATGTTTGTCGTTTGTGTTGCTAAATCACATTTTGTTTACTGGCCGCCATTTTTTTACCCAAAGCCGATGAAAGATAAAATGCCGCAAGTAAGAATTATTTTTTAAATCGTGTATCTAGTAAAAAGATTGAATGAAAAAGGAAGTCCAGTCGTGGAGATAACCGATATGTAGAATTTAAAATATTTTTTCTATTATAAAATCTCTAATATCGAGTTATTTTTTCCCCTTTCTTCATATAAGGTTATTTTTTCCCTTTCGTCGTGTGCTAGAAGGGCAAATCTTCCTAGCTGTTAATTTTCATTCACAATCTCTACTGCGTTCACCGACGGCATCATGGTCATTTCTTCTTCGGTTTCACAGGTATTCCTGAAGGTACTCCTGTCATTTCAGCTGTAACGACGGAGCTTTCCGGTTTCCGAAAGGAGTTTGATAAATAAAAAAAAACTCCAACTATTAACAGAGTAAATTGCGCGTCTGCAATTTCCTTTTTCTCATCGCTCACGTCCAAGAAATCGCTCCTTTTCCAATTCACGCAAGTTTTCGACCGCTAGCCGAGTTGAAAGTACATAAAAAAAAGAACTTTATTCGCGCCGTTTTTCAGTCATTAAAGGCAGTGTGAAAAGCCTTTGACATTCAACTATGACAGACTCTCCACTATCACTTTTAAGCCCTTCACGTAAAACCATGTTTTTCTCGAAATAGCAGCAAAACCAACCAGCAGAACATTTCAAATTTAAGTACTAGTCAGTTTTCTTTCATTTTATTCGCGTTATTTCTGTTGTCAAATGCACTATGGCACTATGTTGCTTGCATTATTCCGGTTTCTTTCTCTTCTAACGAAGTTTCGAGAATTTTCTCGGCGTTTAACTTCTGGAAGACGCATAAAAAAACTGTCGACATTGCATTGTCTTTACGACGAACAGCATAGCGTTCCCGTATTTTTAATTATGGCATTTTTCACTTGACAATATGACATTTTCACCATTCTTTCGTCATTTTCCTTCAGCTCCGTTCATCAGAGATTACAAGAAGTTAAAATCTCTGGCACGGATTTGGCGTTTTGCAGCATTTATTTTCTTTCGCCATGACATGCGTTTTGAGTCAACGTCTCTACAGTTCTGCAGTTTTAACACATTTAACCTCGATACTTATCATCGCTAGCGCTCCATTCGTCTTGTGTCAATGGCTATCGCTCTGTCTTGTGTCAATGACTATCGCTCTGCAAATCTTCACACATATCGCCTCCATTCTCGAACTTGATGAACACTCATCCAACGCCATGTTGGATCTTCACTACCAATGCCAGCAAATTTTTTCCCCCATCTGTGGAAATTCTTTTTCAACCTGCCTACCTGTGGGAGTTTCACATCCCAGTCTGCCATCATTTCAACATCTTTTATCTAACAGTTTCAAGTCAATTCAGCCCTGGAAAACTTCAATGCCAGGATTTATAATCGGTTGAATCTCAAACTGCATATCAGTTTGCTGTGTTCTTCCTGCATCTCGTTTCCAGAATGTTTATTGACTGACAGAAATAGCGACTAAAATTTGATTTCAGCAACTCGATGCCTGTCTAGTTAACCGCTGCAACTGGCTTATTTCAAGACTCAATTTTCACAAGTGCTTTCTCGACATGGTACTCAAGCAGCAAGTCACTCGCTCGACTACGATTGATCTTGCTACCATCGAGACTTGAATTTTTGCCTTTTCCTGTAGTTCTAAAAATGTTCAATTGGCAGCCTCTTGTCTTTTTTCTCACGGCGCCTCAAGTTTTATCTGCTTACCTCGCAATTAAGCATTTCCGACATTTCCTTGACGCCAGTTCACACATTTGAAGGAATATAGACTGTTAACTTTTACTTTGAAGTCAAAATCAGATAAATATTCTCCTAGAGAATTACGTCATTTAGATTTGATTTCACAATACCACCATGAACTGCTCTAAAAAATCCTTTTGGAATTTTAAAATCCTTGTTTCATGATTTTTAAACATTTTCAGCCATTTTCATGGATTTTGGGCTATTTTTCTTAGCTTTATTCATGTTTGATATATTGTTCACTTTTATTGGACACTTTTTTTTTTGGTTTATGTCTTTTTCTCTTTTAAAGGCATGGACATGTTTTTTTTTTATCATTTGTTGTAATTTTTCTTATAGCTACAGTTTTTGTTTTTGTTTCTTTCCCTATCTGTCATTTCTCTGGTCAGAGGGTAATTGTAGTGGGGGCATTATTTGCTCTTTACCTTTAGCTACCACAAATTCACTCTTCAATTTTAGCTACCCATTTGGGATCATCACGTGATGGTACAGTACATTAGGTGCTGTGTGAGCATCTCCACCCCTTGAAGAAATGGACTGGAATGGCCAAGTCTGATCAGATCATTCTGCTGGGAGATTTCAATGCCAGGGTTGGTCAACGTCATCTCATCTAGCCCAGCGTTATTGGTCATTATGATGTTGGGAAAATGAACGCCAATGACCTTCATCTTCTATCTCTCTGTTCCCAGCATGTACTGGTCATTACCAACACAGTTTTCCAGCTCCCAACAATCCAGAAAGTTTCCTGGATGCATCCTTGATCCAAATCCTGACACCTTTTGGACTATGTGAGTTCGACAAAGGGATCATAAAGATGTCTTGATCACCTGTGCTACAAGGGGTGCCAAATGTTGGACAGACCATCGAATGATCAGATTGTTCCTTTGACTCTGAGACCTCCAATCCAAAAATCGCAGCCCTTTCCTCATTTTGACATTACTGCCCTCTCTTATCCTGAGAAGCGTACTCAGCTTCAATGCAGAATTCAAGTTCATCTAATGCCTATCCCAGATCTCTTGACTGCTGACCTCTCCCAAGAGGAAATCAACAATCTCTGGGACTCATCCCTCAATGTTCTACAAGACACTGCCAAGGCAACTCTTGGGACAACTATGCATTGCAACCACGACTGGTTTGATGAATCAACTATGATCATACAACCTCTCCTGTTCAAGAAGAACAAGCGCCATGATGCTGTTCTAACCAACCTGGGCTCTGCAGCCCTGCACTAAAACTGGAAGGATGCTCATGCCACTGCACATGTTATCAAGAATGCTCAAAACGACTGGTGGCTTCAAAAGGCGGAAGAAATTCAACGTTTTTGTAGACGAGAACCAAACCTATGAATTCTACAACTTGATTAAGAGAATCTTCGGACTATGCAGAAAGGTGATTACTCACGAGATATCACCCAATGGCACCTTACTGAAAAAAAAAAGCCTGCAATACTTCACAGGTGGGTTGATCATTTTCAAGAACTTCTGAATCAGGTCAACTCCTCAGACCCCATGGCACTTGAAGAGATTCCAGATCTTCCTATCATGATGAGTCTGACAACCCCACAATACTTGATGAGGTCAAACAGGCCATCTGCAGCTTCAAAATCAAGAAGTCTCCTGGAGATAAGATCTAAGGTGAGATCTACAGGTATGGTGGACTTCACCTCACATCCCATCTTCACTCTTTGTTTCTTCTCTGTTGGCAGGGGAAGACTACATTTGATAGATAGAAACACTCCAATATTGTCATAATCTACAAGCGCAAGGGAGACGTGCAGAGTGCGGCAACAGCAGAAGAATCTCTCTTCTGGATGAAGCTGGCAAGATCCTCTCTTGTATTCTCTTTCGCCATATTTACTTCATGTTGTCAACCTGGTTTTGCTTGAGTCCCACTATGGATTTCGACCAGAAAGAAGCACTTCTGACATGATATTTGTGGCCCATCTTCTCCTTGAAAACAGAGAGCCATATGTTACACCTTCATTGATCTAACAAAGGCGTTTGACTCGGTCAACCATCCTATGTTGTGGCATTTGCTTCAAAAATTTGGCTGCCCACTAACATTTCTCTTGATTGACCAGAAGTTTCATTACAGTATTTAAGCAAGAGTGACAATTGGCAGTGAAGCCTCAGAACCCTTTGATGTCTAGGTGGGGGTAAAACAAGGATGTGTTCTTGCCCCTGTGATGTTTAACATGGTGGCTGTAACCCGTCTTTTCAGGAAACAGTTCACCGAAGAAGACGGAATTTGTATCAGGTACCGCTATGATGGCAGCATCTTTAACATTCGCCACCTGAAAGCCACGTCAAAAACCTTCTCAACCACAGTATACAAGATTCAGTATGTTGATGAATCAGCTGCACCATCTCATACTCATGCCTCTTTTCAACACATGATGACCTCAATGAATAGTGCTTATCCTTGGCTTGGTCTTCAAGTGAATTGTCAAAAAACTGAAGCTCTCCAATCAGCCTTCCAGTACACACCTCCCCCTCAACCCATCCTTATAGATGATGCTCCTCTACTGCAGGCAGACTTGGTCTTCTATCTTGGAATTTGGCCTCTGCATCTTTTGGGAGACTCAGCAAATGAGTCTTTCGGAACAAGAACCTTAGAGTAAGTACAAAAATCTCTGTTCATTGAGCTGTGTATCCACCCTCCTGTATGAGTCTGAGTGCTGGGCCCTTTATCAGCGCCAGACCAGGCAACTGGAAGCATTCCAAATCAGATCGTTTCAAAATATCATCAGTCTCATGTGACAGAACAAGGTGCCTCATACAAAACTCTTCTTGAGGGCTGGGATTTACAGCATTGAGACCTGCATCCTTCGTTGTCTTCTCCATGTGACTCGGATGCCTGGTAACTGACTCCCAAAGATGGTCATCCTCAGCGAGATTGAGATTGAAGGTAGTAGGCCTCATGGATGTCCAAAACTTCGTTTTCATGATTATCATCTCAAACAATCTCTCATTTTATGCAGTGTCCCTCCCAATCAGTTGGAGGCCCTGGCTGTTAATTGAAAGGCATGTAAGTACATGTGTGATGCTGGAGCAGAGCATTTTGAAACTGAACACAAGAGACTTCTTGAAGAGAGGAGGAGATGTCATCACCCCACTGTTGTTCGGGATCTGCCTATCTCGTATCGGTCTTGTCAATCCCATCTGCTCCCATGAGAAACAATGTACTGGAGGCAGGGGAGAATTCGACACTGTCATCTCCTTTAATGGGCTGTCATAAGCAAGCAAGCATATATATGTATTGATTAAATTTACCAATGAGAAAAAGAAGAAAATTTAATTTGATCATCAGAATTTATGAACATAAAAACATTAGTTGAGCATTGTGAAACATAGACAGCAGAATGAACTTTCGAATACAAAACATAAACAGAACAACTCCAGCTTGTGTCAAATAATTTAGAAAGTAAATCATATAAAGACGAACAAATTCAACAGCATCAAATGATTAAGTGTAACTCACAGAAAAATGTATATATGCAGATACTCGTAGTGTATTATACATATTGATTATCTCAACCGAATGATCAGACATATTTTTGCTTCAGTGAGTCTCTTATAATGCAGATTTGAATCATTTTTTTGTTTTTGTTATTTTCTACTAAAGGCACAAGGCCCGAAATTTAGTGGGAGAGGCTAGTTGATTACATGGACACCAGTGATTGACTGTAAGCTCTTTGCACTCTGAATTCAAATCCTGTCAAGGTTTACAATTTGAACAAGAGCAACTGCAGCATTTTCACTTGTCAAACATTGCTATCATAACTTGCCTCAGGCCAACACACTCACACACACACAAACACACCTACTTGACAACTGGTGTTGGTTTGATTACGTCCCTGTAATTTAGCGGTTTGGCAAAAGTACCAGGTTTTCAAAAAATAAGCACTGGGGTTGATTTGTTTGACTAAATCTTTCAAGGCTGTGCCCCAGCATGGCCACAGTCCAATGATTGAAATAAGTGAAAGATTAAAGAAAGAGCACACCATCCGCATATTTTTTAATGACTAAATCAGATCTAGCATGAAATGCATACACACGAATTGACTTGCTGTGCGTGTATTTGTGATTATTGTTTTTGTGTTGAGCAAGTATGACCTGATCTAGAAATATTTTGTGGTGACCTTCGAACTCTGAAGGAATTATCCATCAAATTTTTGAAACTTATGAGCCCTGAATATTGTCTACTACCAGCGACGACTTGCATCTTTGGTTTGATAAGCAGATGATATATTTTTGTCATGCGTGACAAGATATTTTATTCAAGACAAAATAATTTTATTTTCAGAAATCATATGGAAATAATTAATATTTAGACGACTGGGATATCATTCTTTTTTTTTAAACTAAATAATCTAGCCTTTTTTGCTTCTCAAGGTATACATTAAAGTTAATCTATTTCGTCAAATTGTGAGTTATCAGAAAAGTGTGTGCATGTTTTTGTCCAACGTCGCAGTTCTTCGCATTTGAACCTAGCTAACGAAATATTAAAACAGAAACAAGTTTACAAAACACTCTTTAGTAAATAAACTGCTTGCGTTTACAAATATCATTGCTAAACAACACACCAGAGTAGACTGAATACATACTGTCGTCCTTTCGACAGGTTAGCACTCGTATTATAAAAGAACGATACATTAAGGAGGCGAGCTGGCAGCATTGTTAGCACGCTTATCGGCATTTCGTTCGTATTTACGTTCTGAGTTCAAATTCCACCGAGGTTCATTTTGCCTTTAATCCTCTCAGGTTCGATGAAATAAGTACCAGTTGAGCACTGGGGGTCGATGTAATCGACTTACACCCTCCTTGAAATTGCTGGCTTTCTGCCCAAATTTGAAACCATTATAAAGCAGCGATACAAGAGGAAACCACTTCGTAGTGGCTCCATCTTCGAGAAATAGCAGCCTAATGTTGTCAAACCACTCCCTAACCATTTTGTCTTATTTTATAATCCCATTCACATATAGGGTGCCTTACAGGAATGCTAAGCCGATCTCAGTACATGAGTGGTATTTCATATGACTCCGGAAAAAAAAAAAAGAAATAGTTGACTTCGACAAGGGATACATTAGATAATGTAATCTGGAATATGTATAACTAAAAATGACAAAATGATCATATTGGAATGACTTTCATGAAATGTCTGCCCCATCAAAGCAGGTTTCGAACTACTTGAAATAGCAACCAAATTCTCCTCAAATTACAATGACATATTTAAATAAAAGAAATGACACATTGGATAATGTAGTCCTGGATACACAACGACTGGGGAAAAGACATAAGATGGTAAAGTTACAACTGGAACGCTTTTAATAATAGCCCTGCTCGATCAAGACAAAATAACTACCATCTTCTAGCCATGTTTAACTCGCAATTTTTTTAAAAATACCAAATTTAAAACGCAGTTATGGATAACACCAGACATTGGGATTTATAAGTAATATTGGCACACCAATATATGTGTGCGTGTGTGGCGAAGAAAATTGTTCTAGACGCTTCTTTTAATAAGTTTTAACCAGATGATTAAACACTCACTGAACGTTTAAAGAGTAGAGTTACCTCCCTTCTGTGTGTGTGTGCGTGTGTAACTATGTATGCTGTAGTTGTCATTATGTTTATATTTATGAAGATGTTTCCGTATTTGCGTATAAGTGTAAGCCTTTCGGTTAGTGTGCGTTCGTAGTGTCAGCCTACTCCAGCCTGTGTGGGAGACTTGTTCACAGGGACCTTTCATTATTTGTATTATTTTTGTGAAAAATCAGTAATAACAAATTGGACACATAAGCGATATAAAACAACATCAATATCAAGTTAAGGTAACCTTTGTATCACTTTTGCTCACTTTATTTGTCTGATTTTTGGAGAATCATATACGCACATAATTAACTTTCCCTTTCAATATGGCGTCGAACGAAGAACCGATGGTTCAGTTCGTCGACGAAAAACTTATAAGCAACGTTATGAAAAATTTATACGATCAAAGAAAGATATCCCGTTTCTGTGACATTGTATTTAAAGTATGTGGCGAGGAAATTTTTGCTCATAGTAATGTATTGGCTGCTGCTAGTCCATATTTTGCTTCCTTTCTGGGTATGGGACAAGACTTGCCACGCGCTTTCTCTCAGAAAGCACCCCAAATAATTGAAATTCACATCGATGGAGCGAGTGATTCCAATAGTGGCTACGGGATGGCCGTTAGGAAGGTTGTAGATTTTATGTATACAAGCGTCATCGAACTTTCTCTTAATGTTCTCTCTCAGGTGGTTGAAATAGCCAAGATCATGCAGATGGATAGAGTTTTAGAATATTGTGAAAGATTCCGACAGAGTGTTCAAACTTCTAGCATAACTACTGTTGTCGACAATAAACTTACCAGCCAAGAAGATCCACAACAAATAAAGAAGGATCCCGATTATCAACTGGATAATTTTATTACTAATAGTTTTGTTGCTGGCGAATCTTTACCTCCGCAGGAAATTGGTGACAGTAAAGACCAAACAACTCAAACTAATATTTTTGCTCATTCTAACTCGAATGTTTTATCAGTTTCCAACAATTGTTTAGTATTAAGCTCCACAACTGTGACTTCTTCAGCCTCTGTACAGCCATGTGAAACTATTAATGGTCAGCCTTTTCAGGTATCGGGTAGTACTGCTGAAACAATTTTCGAAGAATCTACACACATCCAAGACATAACCACAGATAGTTTAATGGATGAAACTTTATCAACATTAGTGACACATACAACTACTGCAACAAACACAACTTCCATTATTAATACAGCTACTAATATTAATTCAGTTTCAAATTCAGAAAATCAAAATTTAAGTCCCACAATTGAAGGAGATAAAACGGAAAGCACGGAAGATTCAGTGGAGACAGGCAAGCCTGACACGGAACCCGAAGCACAAATTGAACTTGAAGAAAAATCGCTATCTCAGTGCCCAGGGGCTGTGCGTTCAAGTCTTCGAATACGACTTGGTAAGAAACACACGCATAGTCGATCCATTTACAGAAACAAGGGTAAGACGAGATCACGTCTACACAGTTCTTCAAATAACAATCAAAATTCTGTTAACAATAACGAAAGTGATAGTGGTGGTAGTAAGTGTAAGAAACTTGGTAAGTTAAATAATCTGAATTTTGAGGTATACGTCTGTGATGACTGCCTGTACAGTACCTATAGTTTCTATCATTTTAAAAGACATCAAAAAATACACCTGGAAGGTAAATATGGTTGCGATAAATGTGATTATAAAGCCAACAAATTGAAAACGCTTACAGATCATAACCGAAGCCATTTACATGCTGAACTTCAATGCAGCTATTGTGATTATAAAGCTACTAATGCTGAAGAACTTACATTGCACTTATCTCGACATAGTGGGGAACATCCATATTTCTGTTGCCTATGTGATATGAAATTTAAAACAAAGACTCAACTCAATTTGCATGCACCTAAGCATTCAGAAGACAAACCATTTGTATGTCCAAAATGTTTTGCAGGTTTCAAATGGAAGCATGCCCTCAAAAGTCATATGGTGGTACATAGCAATACTAAGGACCATTTGTGTGATGTTTGTGGTTTTGCAACTGCACACAAAAGTCAGCTTAAGGCTCATCATCTTATACACACAGGGGAAACGTTCAAGTGCACTGTTCAAGGTTGTATATTTCAAGCATTAAAGAGGCAAAATCTTAAGTATCATATGCTGACGCACACTCACGAGAAACCACATATTTGTCGGGTGTGTAACCAAAGTTTCTCGCTCATAAAAAACATGAAGCGACACATGTTGCTTCATTCAAACGATCGGCCATACAAGTGTGACCATTGCTCATTCACATCAACACGGTATGACAAACTCAAAGAACACTTATTGAAACAGCATGGCATTGGAGAAAGGCCAAACAAAAAACATCGAATTTCTGATTACCAGATTAGTAACAACAACGGACTGTTTACTGAATCATATGAAGAGGAAGCAGAAGAAAATAGCACAAAAGAAGAAAACACAATTCCTGCCACAACACAAATTGTCATTACAGCTTCAGATGACATCCCTGTACCATTTGCTATTACAAGAGTCAATAGTGATGGTTTTACGGAAATAAGTTATCCTACTATTCAGTATGTGTAATGAATAACCTGACTCCCATTGTTATATATTTATTTATCTGTATTTCTTTTTACCTATGTGGTAAATATGAGGTGTGTATATATAAACATATATATATTTATATGTATATATGCATAAATAAATGTATTATATATTTATATATGCGTATACACACACAGAGGCATACTTATTTTATATATTGTTTATTCATTCTTTCATTTAATGTCCCATTTTTTTTCATGTTAGCATAGGTTAGATTCAGGAGTTATCTGAGGTACGATTTTAAAGCTGGATGCTCTTCCTATCATCAACCCGTACCTGTTTTCCAAGTAAAGGATTTTTTATTCTACAGGTATTTGAAAGTGCGGGACAACTGATCATAAGGTTAACAAGGAATGCAGACATCATCATTGTTTTGCTCAAGTGGAGACAAGCGGAGAATATCAACATTCATGCACACTTACATATTTATATACGACAAGCTTCCTACAGATTCTGCATGCCAAATACATTCACAAGAAATTGGTCAACCTGGAATTCTATTAGAAGGCATACACACACACACACACACATATATATGATATAAGAGAGATAGAAAAATAAGAGAAATGTTCAATAATAGATACAAATAATTTAATATATTATACAACAGCCTAAAAATGTTTCATTTCATCTAAAATATAGATTTAAATACAAAAAGAATTTTATAATCTATAGGTACATTAGGATGAAATCTTCTCAAGGTTTATATAATATCAAAATGCAAGAAATAAAGAGAGTAGAGACACTCTTTATGAGACCTTCACATGCAGTTCAAATTATTTAACTGACTGTCATGTGTGTAAAAACACACATCATCATCATCATTATCCTTTAACGTCCGTTTTCCACGCAAACATGGGTTGGACCACACACA